>JANHFL010007436.1:136667-151742 GCA_032468155.1 Oxyrhabdium leporinum
ATTTGAACCGCTAGATTGAATCAGCAGAAGTGGCCTGCAGTTCAACACTCTAACCACTGCGCCACCTAGGCTCAAATGCTCCCAAATATGCTGTACATCTGCTTTGCCAAGGATAAATATCAAACTAACATGTTTATAGTTTCCTAGGTCCTCCTCCTCCTTTTTGATGATCAGGACAACATTTCTTCTTCCCCAGTCTTTTGGGAGTTCTCCAAAAGCCTTCCAAGGGTTATCAGCTATAAAAGCTAGTGATTCTGCAATCACCTCTTCTTGCTCTTTCAGCACTTAAAGTTATAATTCATTGAGACTTGAATTATTTTAAATAAACTAAGTATTTATTTTTAATTTTTGTTATGTCTGCTCAGGAATTCTGGGAGTTGAAATCCACAGGTTATAGGGGCTATAGTTGCCCACTCTTGCACTAGTGAAACAATGAGAGGCACAAGGGGTTTAATTTACCTTTCAAAAGAAGACAGATGTAAATACAAGTTGATACTCTGCCTTCTCATCATCATCAATTATCAATTCACTTTTTTTCTTACATTAGAACTAGAATCTCTTTGCCTTTGTTTTAGTTTCTGGCATAACAAAGGGTGTGTTTTTTTCCTATTTGGGGCATTTCTCATAATCCTTAATGTACTCTATGCCTTTCTGACACAATTCCTATGGTTTATGGCATCTGGCTTGTATCCTTTAGTTTATACACCTCTCCTTCCATTCCTTTCCTTTTAACATTTAGAAAGCTAACTATTCTGTGCATTCACTTAGTTTCTCTTTAACCATTCTCCTCCAGAACAGATGTTTGGTTAAATAGTGAGCAATTTCTTTTGTCACTTCTTGGCCCTTTTTTAAATTTGAGGCTCTTATAGTTATTTTGAAGTTTTTGTAGTGAGTATGCTGGTCATGCACCTATCTCTCAGTGTCTATTTCCTCACTACTGAAAGTCTGTTCTTAAGCACATGTCTGCTGCCAGGAGGTCTTTGTTTAGCTTCCAGGGATGTGTGTCCCTTTCCCCTCTTCTTTGGCATTATGTTTTCCTATCCTGAGTTGTTTGCAGGCCTTTTGAGGCAAGGCAGTCAGCGAGGGGTGCCATTATCTCATCCCCAAAGTCATGTCAACAATCTCTATTTTTTTCAGCACCTCTACTTCAGCCAACATGGCCTTAAGGAGTCAAAGTTACTCCCTAAGAAAACAAGTCTCACTGCATCCTCAGGACTTTTATCCAGCTGTGCTACATGATAGTTGACCAAGGTTATGTTTTTCAACCTTGGCAAATTTAAGATGTGCAGACTTCAGTTCTCAGAATTACATGCTGATTGGGGAATTCTGGGAATAGAAGTCCAAACATTTTATAGTTGCTAAAGATATAAAACATTAAGATACTGGATAGCTCCCATATCTTTTCCTCCTATCTCTATTACAACTACAATTGGGATCAGAATTTCCATAGCTAAGCAAGGTAGTTGTTAAGTGGGTCGGGTCCACCCTTTTTTGCTGTGGATCTTAAGCAATTCACTACAGTTGTTACATGAATCCTGCTTTTCCCATTGACTTTGCTTGTCAGAAGCCAGTTGGAAAGATTGCAAATGGTGATTCCATGCCCCTGTGATGCAGCAACCATCATAAATGCATGCTGATTGCCAAGTGCTTGAATTTTGATTACATGACCATGGGGATGCTGCAACAACTGTAAGTGTGGGGAACTGTTGTCACTTTTTTCAATGCCAACATGAATTGTTGCTAAACAAATAGGTGTATGTTTGTTAAGGACTACCTGTATGTAGTTAATGCACTGAAAAAGACAACCAAAAATCTGCCCCATCTGGGATAGAAAATTGGGCTGGATATCAGGTAATTTTGGTGCAAAAGTCAACATAGCATTTACAAGGGTGGAACAAAAGCAAGTCTGTTTTAATCATCCTAGTCCTTCTCCCTTTCCAAATTCCTTGCTCTCTAAAGGTTGTTATGCTTCTACGTCTTCTTTTTGTTGTTTTTCAGCCTAGTGTTATTTTCACCAGTCATCTTTTCAATATCAGTAACCCAGGGCTCTCTCTGTGTTTCTTTCTTGTCACTTCCCATAATACCTAGAGCTCTCTCTTTGGCTGGATTGGGCTGGTTTCCTTTTCTGCTACTCCCTGTTGCACACTTTGTTGTGTTTTCTTTTCTTCTATCTTGTCAGAAGGAGACAATCAGATTGTCTCCCTTCCTGACATACTTTAACCTATTTGACTACCCTGCCAACTTCAGTTATTTATGGTGTTACCTCAATGGCCTCAAGAATCTAGAAGCAGCTGGAGAATGCAGTTGTACTGTTCCAATCAGCTTTTCTTTCTCTTCATGAGATACTTAATAGGGCCGAGGATTTTCTCATGGCTCATAAAATATGCCCCCAAATGAAGCATGGGCAGTCATGGTGTTCAAAACCTTGTGTATATAAGCAATCAGCCCTTTGCAGGAGCAATAAACATGATGTGGCAGATGGCAAGACCTTTTTGAGATGAGACAATGGTGGGGTATTTGGCTCTAATTGGCCTAGATCATGGGAAAAGCAGGCCTAAGTCTAGTTGTGCCCCTTTGCCTCATTAACAGATGGCTTGTGTAATGGAAAGAAATGTCTAGGAACCTCAAACTTCTCTTTCATGCCTTTTAAGCTAAACTTTCCACAGTACTTTGAAGGTTGCCTTATAAATCTCAGAACAGGAAGAGTGTAAAGAGAGATAACATAGAGAGTTGTTCCTGTTGTACTTTCTGGAGAGATTTAATGCAGCTCTTTACCAATTTTTGTTGTGTGGTGACACAATAGCTGTTTGTGTTTGGTAAATTCATTATTATCTCAACTGAGCACCTGTAATCTCTCTGCACAGAAGGCTGTATTTCATGCCTAGAACACTGGAGGTCGGATATGAGCAACAGGGGAAAGCTCAAATCATTGTTCTCATATAGAAGTGATGTTCTCTTCATTGCAAATCAGGAGCTTTGAACATTTGTTTGAGTAAGAGGCTCATCAGGTTTTTCTGATAACTTAGCTATTGATTTTAGCTTAATAAATGCTGGATTCTCTTGGTATATATGCCTGAATGTGATAAGTTTGATCTCAATCACAACTGATCACACCTGGGGAGTAAGCAAAAGATGGCCCTTTCATTGAATGGATGAGACATTTATCCCAGAAGTCAGATTTGCATGATCCATTTACTTATTGAAAGAGTCATTGTTATCTCTTTTGTTTTACTGCATCATTTATTTCTAAATGACATTTCTTCACCCTATCAAGAGTCACCTGGCAAATGTGATGTCACAACCATCAATCCTGATATCACTGAAACAAACATAGCCCTCTCATTGCCCTTACTATGACTGATGGGGTACATAGTGTGTGCATTTCTACTGCCTAAGCAACCAAAGTGAACCTTATGCCTTGGCTGCATTATGTTCACAGTTCCGTTGCTATTATCAGCAGCTTTCCCAAAATCCAGTTTCAGTCATATGCAGTTGCACAGCCAGATGAAAAATATTACAAATTTATATATAGTGTGTGCATCATTGAGCATATTTTTCTTCTCTATCAACATTGCACAGCTGGGCCAAGGGAAATGAATATTGATTGATTTGCCTCACTGGTTTATTTCTTTTTAGTTTAAATTTGTGGGTACTTATAGTCTAAAAATACCTGATTTCTTCAATTTTCAGCTCCTGATTTTTGCAATAAATAGAAAAATATGGTCTATAAGCTGTGCAGCATTTTGGATTCAAAGACAAAGGGTGCTTCAGAGAACTTGTGGGTGAATAATCTGTGTTTAGCACTGTAATGCTGCTGTACTTTTTCTCATGGTTGCCATCTTCTGATGCCAAAGAAATTGCAGAATCTCATGAAAATTCCATCTGCTTTAAGGAGTTGCAATTAAGGGTTATTTTTGAGCCCTGTGTGCTCCAAAGTACCTTTTGATCTTCAAATCTGAAATTTTATATAGCGCTACATATAGATTTGAATGAGAAAAGTAGGCTCAGCCATTAAGTAGCATAATTGCCTGCTCACAGATCTACCTACTAAAAAAGAAAGGAGAGATGTAACATATAGGTTATTAAAAGGCAGGGCTGTCAGTTGGATAGATTTATGGCTTCACTCCTACCGATGCATGCTGACCTTCCTCATTTATCAGCAGGAAGCCTCAAATCCAGGAAGCCCCCACTGGCACTTTTGTACATCTGCCCAACAACTTTGGATAACATTGATTCCCACTGGAAAGCCAAATGAGTTGTTAAACTCCCAGACATAGGGAGACATATAAATAACCCCACAAAAAAGGTGCCAGATTTTGAACTATCTTGTCAGCAACGGATAATCCTGGATAGGATTCACATCTCACACAGCATCTGCCAGGACTCTTCATATAAATGGGGCATAGTATCTTCCCTCAGTGTGATTGCAGGGTCCCACATCAAACTGAAGATCACATTTTGACTGGCTGTAAGTAAAGGTATATACCAGTCCAGTATCTGATTTTAAAAAAAATATAAACGATGCTGTGCTTCAATGGTTAGGTGGCCTAGATGTTGGTATGTGAGCATAGATCTTTTTAACATTTACAGTGCATTTAGAAAGTATTCAGAGCCCTTTCACTTTTGCCAATTCTGTTCTGCTGCAACCTGATTCTACAACTGTTGAAAATCTTTTTTCCCTCATTAATCTACACTCAGTACCCCATAATGACAAAGTGAAAACAGAATTTTAGAAATATCTATAAATTCATTTAAAAGAAAAAATTGAAATATCACATTGGCATAAGTATTCAGACTCTTTGCAACAACACTTGAAATTTAGCTCCGGTGCCTCCCATTTCTCTTGATCATTGCTGACATGTTTCTACACCTTGATTGGAATCAACCTATGATAAATTAAATTGATTGGACATGATTTGGAAAGGCACACACCTCTCTATAGAAGGGCTGACAGCTGACAACGCATATTGTAGCAGAGCAAAAGCAATGAAGTCAAAAGAACTGCCTGCAGAGCTCAGAAACAAGATTATTGCAAGGCACAGATTTGGGAAAGGCTACAATAAATTTTCTGCTGCATTGAAGGTTCCTAAGAACACAGTTGCATCCATAATTCTCAAATTGAAGAAGTTTGGCACAACCAGGACTCTTCCAAGAGCTGGTCACCCGGTCAAATTGATCAATCGAGGGGAAAAAGCCCCAGTAAGAGAGATAATCAAGAACCACATGGTCACTTTGACTGAGCTTCAGAGATCCTATGTGGAGATGGGACAGAGGTTCAGAAGGACAACCATTTCTGCTTGAAAGAGCACATTTTTGCAGTTGTAACACTGAAATTTGCAGATATTGTGCTATGTTAATAGATGAAAAGGTGGCTGATGAAACCATATGAAAGTAAAGTGACTTTAAGTCCTTTTCCTAAAATTGTTGTACTATGTTTTTACAATGCAATAGAATGCTAGAAAAATAAGTACGGTAGTTATGTTATATAGGCAGATGGACAGATTAGAATCACATAGTCATTCAAGAATCGTAAATTTTTGAATGCCCTATCCTCATCCCAGGAAAATATACTATGAATGCCTATGGTGGTAGATATATTTTACAGTTGGGTTTGGAGCCTGATCTGATAGGGCAAGCTACTGTATATGAACAGGGAGCAAACCCCACTTACTAATACTGATGATTACCCAACTATGTTGCATAGTTGGGTAATGGTCTGCAAGCAAAAAATCAAGCTCGGAGAGGACAATGGGACTCCGCAGTTCAACCCTGAGCTACCTGTATTTCTCTTCTATTAGGGGGCCACATCATAATCATAGCTTCAAATACTTAGAAATTTAAGCTGGGAACAAATATTAGAAGGATCTTTGGATCCTGATCTCCAGTGATAGAATTCCAAATGTGCTGTTGTTATCATGATTATTATAGGTATTTTCCATTTTTTGGGATTCTAACCAACAGTCTAGAACTCATGGAGTTATTCCTGTAGAATAAAGGAAGTTTCAAACAAGATGGTTTTTTTGTAAGTCAGTGGTGTTCAAGTTCAATAAATTTAAAATATTCAAATATTTGGTAAATCCTTTTGCTATGGATCCAAGGATGATGATGATGAAGAAGATGATTCAGAAAGTATTAGACACCACATAGATTAGAACTGTAAAATTCAAAAATTAATATTTTAATGGAAGTCAAGAGGAGTCACATTGCTACATTAGTCCTACTAACTAATGATTGAATAGAAACAATTTAAAGTCAATTTTATGCTGGCTTCTTTTTCAATACCAGAGCCTCCATCAAGAGCAGATAGCATGGGGTCTGTACTCAAGCCTTTGATTCCTATGTGGAAACTGTCATTTTGTTTATCAAGAAGTATTGATTCATATCATTATTAAATGTCATCTTCAAGCTAAGAATGTCTCTTCAGGTGCCATCAGTAGGGGTGGGCTGCTGCATGGTCGCAGACGTTCGGTGAACCTCTAGCTCTGATCTCTGGCTGGGCCCACTCACCCGCCTTTGTGCTAAGCTATCCCTAAATAACTCACCTTTCTCCTGCCCACGCTGCCCAGGTGAGTTCTGTGCCGCCCCTGCTGTACTCACCGGAGCTGCTTTAATCCATCACTTGCCTCCCTGCAGCTTTGTTTCAGCCCCAAAGCGGTGCATGTGAGCGAAGCGTGCGAGCAGGCGCAAACACGCGCCCAGCAAACCACTTGCCAAACCAAGTGCAGCCCACTTCTGACCATCGGCCAGAATTTTTCTCAAGAGACATCCTTTTGTGAGTAGCTAAAATTTGCCAAGTGAAATTATTAATCCTAAATTAACATTTAACACTTAACTATGACAATATAATAGTTGTAGATATGTGCTTTTTGAGTTGAGGTATTGGCACGTCTGACTTCTGGAGTACCAAGACTGGTGACTAGAATGCCATCTTCTCAATTATTTCCAGTCAGTAGCTGGACATATTTTTTTCACATGTTTCTGAACACTGCAAACCTCTTTCCTACATTTCTGGATGGTAAAACTACTTTCTTTTTCTTCATAATTATTTCAGATTTAGATATGCCAAGAATATATTCTCAATTTATCATTTTTCTATTAGGAGTTATTTTAATATGCTGGGATCTCTTAAAAATTTTATGTGGTAAATGATGAGAATCAATATTCTATTACAATTTTGACAGATGTATGGATCAATCCTAAGAGGGGTTAAAGTATTCAAAGAACTCACTTATTCATCAAATGTCCATATCACATTTCTTCAAACCGATCTGCCTTCTAGTGACTGAACTTCTCAGCAAGGTCTATCCAGGCTGGAAATTACTGCAAGCAAATGTTCATACATCTGAAGGGCACCCGGGTTGTAGAAAATGTTCCAAAACCTGCCTTGTTTTGCTTGTTCATTTGTTCCAGATATAACAATTGCTATATTCTTCAGGGACATATCCTTAAAAAAAGAACTAAAATTGAGATTTGTATTTTATATATTGGTTATACAACCAAGAATTTCACTTGGAATATATTAAAAACTATCAAAAATTTGTATAATTCTATATTCATTAATTCACCATTCATTCATACATTAATACATTTCTATAGCTGCACATCTATCCAAGGAATTCTGGGCACTGAACAAAGTTTTTTTTAATTCAATTCACAATCACAGAAAACTAAAACTCTCAGTATAAATGTATCAAACACATCCACATTTATGCCAGAGTTTTATCAAAATCCTGGCCCCATACCTGAGGAAAAAGCCAGATCCTCACAACTTTCTGGAAGGCCAGCAGGATTGGGATTGTCCATAGCTTGGGTGAGGATGTTCCACATAGAACATGGAATAATGTGGCTGGAAGATATCTTGGAGGTCTTCTAGTCCAACCTCCTGCCCATGGCAGGGGATCCTGTACCATTAGGGGCTCTCTTTGGCCTTGATGGGATGCATACACATGATCATAAAAAGAATAACAGAACAGAATAACTGAATTTGAAAGGATTCCAACAGTCCTCCAATCTCACCCCTGCCCAAACAGACAAAAGTCATGACTTGTGACAGAGAAGGCATGCTACCTAGGACCCACCGAATGACATTATTTCAACTGATGGGGCTTGGAGCATGTTTACTCTGACAGATCTGATGGGCAGACACTATCAGAGAAATAAGGTCTCACAAATACTGTGGCCCTATGCCACATGCAGCTTTAAAGATGGCAACCAACACCACCAACTTTCACCCAGTAGCCTGCTGGGCATAAGGGCAGTTCACATGTCAGTAGTGTTGATAGGTATACCTGGTGCACCTAAATACATGCCACTGCATCTGGGCCAGCTAATGCTTTTATGGAATAAGATCAAGTAAAAGTCAAGATCATTCCTAATCAGTGTTGCATATTTCAAGGCAGTATTTAATTAAAATAAATTTCCGATGTTACTGATACATTTCCTGTTTTTGTTTTTGTTTTTCTTAAATTCCTCTAGTGACCTATGGGATGACGAGTTCAAATGCCTATTATTATACCAAGGTGATGTCTGAACTCTTTCTGCAGACTCCTTCAGACAATGGTGTCTCCTTCCAGACCATTGGAAGTATGGCTGACTTTTGGCGAGTGAGTGCCAAGATGTTTTGGATGCTGTCAGATGATGTAGTAATTTTAAATATGGCTCAGTGACTGAAAACTGCTAGGACTCTTTTGAACTGACTTTAATCTGCCTAACTGAATTGTACACATGTGGAAACGTGTATTCATTAATGTAGACAATTCATTGTGTATAAGCGATCTCTGCACATTCTAGGACTAAATTATAATCAGTTCACCCATACCTCCAGGTGAGGCTTGGTTATTTATTTCATGAAAATTTATATGACTGGCCAACTCATTCTCTGTGACTTTGGGCAATAAAAACCCACTATAGAAACAATGAAAAACACCCCTAATGACAACAATCATATTGATTTCAATGTCCTCTGTCTATATATAAAAGATTCAGACCATATACACTTCTTCCTCTATTATGCAAAGAAAGAGCACTAACCAATTCCAATTTACAAACAAGAACTCTCTTCCTATACAGTTGAAATTCAATCATACTGAGTCAGTAATTGGTGATTGCCATCTTTTTGGTCATCTCAGAAGCTCCTTGGATAATAAATGACAAAGTTGTCAGAACCATTTCCTGAACTTTTGAATCAAACTTTTGAAACAGGAAACACCATAAATCTACCCTGTAACCCCTAAAAGAGATTTCAACTAGCTTTTTTAAAAAATCCAAGAAATAGCCACAGTTGCTCATTCTTGCATTAATACAACCTCTTCCATTTTGACATACGCAAAAAGCAAATTACATTAATGTCACTCTGTGTCATGTGGCTGTTTCAGTTAACATGCCTCTTTTTCTTTATCTCCATAGTATACACAAGGACCTTTCCTAGATAATTTGTATTGGACTAAATGGTATAACAATAAATCTTTGGGCCACAATGCACAATCGTATATCTATTACGAGAACCTACTGCTTGGTGTCCCACGGCTACGCCAACTCAAGGTCCAGAACAACTCATGTGTGGTGCATGATGATTTCAAAGAGGATATTGCTGGTTGTTATGATGTATACAGTGAAGAGAAAGAGAACACAACACCCTTTGGACTCTTGAATGGGACAGCGTAAGTAGAGAATAACCTTTTCGAATTTCATAAATTACAACTCTGAAGTACACCTCAATTACAGAAAGCATAAAACATAAAATCATATAGTCACTAAAAGAGCTTGGAAACTTTCAAAACAGAAACATAAAGTTACAGAAAGCATAAAATCCATCAGAATGAAAGCCTCTGTTGGATATCATAACTATAAGTAAGTCAACATTAAATTAATAGGAGTGTCAGAAGTGAGAAATGTTTTCTGTTTTGAGTTTGTGAGAAAGAACCCTGCTCAAAATATTTCATTAGAACATTTAAAAACTCAAAATCATTATTCTATGTTCCACTGGAACAAAATTCAAAATAAACCATAAAGCACACGGGCATGTAAAAAAAAAAAGCTCTTGCTCACTTCTTTTTTTCACCCCAGTGAAAATATAACATGCTGACTGCTATATGCTATGCAATCTGCAAAACTATTAGTCAAAGAAAATTTGTTAAAAATTCTCATTGGAAAAAATATATAATGGTAAGTGGGAAAGACCTTGGGATATAGGGAGCAGAGATGTTGGCATCCGTCAGATAAGACAGAGTATATCCAAGCTGTGTAGTGGACAGGACAAGAGGCTCAGAAGGGACCGTCCCTGATTTCTTGCATTGTTAAGGCAAGGCAGGGGGGGGAGAGAGAGAGATGTACTTTCACACTTGCAAAATACTGTTAAGGTAGCCTTACAATAAAATAAGAGCTAGTGCTACTGGGTGTGTTTCTTACCTGGATTGCCTTGCAAGGTTGTCAATGAATCAAGTGGATCTGTGAATATAGATTTCTGCCTTGAGAACGGGGTTGGATTCCAGATCTAAGATTCTGACTTTTTCCCATAATTCCTTCCTCTTTACAGCTCTCCTTACTTTTGAGTCCTAATATTCATAGCATTCACATCATCAAAATAAATAGCCACGGGAGAAAAATTAAACCCTGTACTTCATATAGTATTTCAAGAATGCTGCTGTAGATTACTGGTTAATTTCCTCAAAAACAACATCATTCTCTATATCCATGAGACAATTGAGCAGTACTTTTGTTCTTGGAGAGGGAATCATGGATGAAGCATGCAGCTCAACCTGAGCCAACTTAAGACATTGTGCATTTTCCTTTCACCAATTCTCACTCTCTTTTTCCTCCATAATAACTTTTTTGGCACAGGTGGCAATATTACACAGAGCAAGAACTTGATGGCTCTTCCCACTGGGGCAGATTAACAAGTTACAGTGGAGGAGGCTATTATGTAGACCTCAAAATAACCCGGGAAGAAAGTGCCGAAACTCTGCAAGTCTTGAAAGAAAACCTATGGCTGGATCGGGGAACCCGTGTTGTTTTTATGGACTTCTCCGTGTATAATGCCAACATCAACCTGTTTTGTGTGCTCAGGTAAGTGGCATTTGAACATGGCAGTTCTGACTCATTCTTCTGAAATTATCTTTTGAACTTTTCCTTGTCTTTAATTTGTTTCTACAATTTTACAATATTAAACCATTTTCATTCAGAAAGTCAACTTTGAAATACTCCTGTATGATCCATAACATTTCTTACTTGGAAGCAAGAGTAAAATTAGTGATAAGTAATAAAGAGACAATATTTACATGGAAATAAGCCTAACCAAATATGTCATTTTTTGATCAAAAAAGATGGAGATCTTATTTCAATATGGCATTTCTTTTCAGCTTTGGGAACTTTAAGATGTATGGACTTGTGAATTCTTGGAGTTGACGTACACACATCTTAGAGTTCCCAAGGTTGAGAAAAACTGCAGTATGAGGCCAAACCAACTAAGGAGAACCAGCCCCAGTCAAATGCTCTCTCCTTCTCCCTCCTTATACCCCATTCATACTTTGAAATGCTGATATGGTCCTAAACCTATAGTGCTGATAATGGCATAGAAATAGAGAAAAAGTAGCCCTAAACCTACATAAATATCAGAGCATTGGAAACAGAGTGGAACAATGAAACAAAACACTGTAAGGATGGAATGGGGGAACTAGTGAGTGGATTCCTTGGTTGGTAGAAATACAACATGGCTGAACATCTTGATATAACAGGAATACTACCAAATTAGTAAATTTCAAAAATGGCTTTTCCTTATTTTGTTTTCTTCACTTTTCTGCAAAAGTGAATCACCAGTATTATTGCAATTCCCCAGGAATTGTGGAAGAAATACAAAATTAGTTTTCAAATAGATTAATCTTTCTATTTTAAATGTTTCTATATATCTAGTAGCTGATTTTCCAAGAGGAATATGCATATAAAAAGAATATTATTAGCCCTTACTACCAGGTATCTTTATACATCATAATCTCTGCTGCCTAGGTTGGTGGTGGAATTCCCTGCCACTGGGGGTGCCATTCCCTCATGGCAGATCCGGACCGTGAAACTCCTCCGGTATGTCAGCACTTGGGATTTCTTCATTGTCTCTTGTGAAATTGTCTTCTGCATCTTTATCTTCTATTATATTGTGGAAGAAATCTTGGAACTGCACATTCACAGGCTTCAGTACTTCACCAGCATCTGGAACATTTTGGATATTGTGGTCATTTTGGTGAGATTTCTTCTAATAGGATTATAATAATAAACATAATAAAGCAATGCAATAATTAATATACCTAAAATGGGAGAAGAAAGATTAGACTTGAAAGTGTTTATTGGTTGAAGGGATTAGTTAATTACACATTTACTTAGTTGCCTATGTGTTATAATTATAGTGACAATTATTTATAAGGGCCAAGTAAGGAAATTACAATAGAAAATGGGAATGAGATTAGGCTTTTGCCTCCTTTGCTCCTGTGCATTGGAATCCCTCAGCAGAGATTTGGCAAGGGAGGGGAGGAGAGGAGAAGGGAACGCTTTTGCACCCTCTGCCCTTTCTATTGAATCTCACATTTTTCTCAGCTTTCTGTTTTAGCCATTGGATTCCACATTTTTCGTACCATTGAAGTCAACAGGTTGATGGGGCAGCTGCTAAGAAATCCCAACATCTACGCAGACTTTGAATTTCTGGCTTTTTGGCAAACTCAGTACAACAACATGAATGCTGTGAACTTGTTCTTTGCCTGGATCAAGGTACTTTTCATCCTTTGTCTCTCACCCAATTTGAAAATTTTCTACCCAGTAGGGTGATAAGATGGCAATAGAGGGATGGTGCTGGTACTTGTTTATTGTTTTGATTTACAACCTGTTATTTTGTCAATAGCACTCAAGGGGGCCAACAGTCTAAAATAAAAATAACCACACAATTAAAACCAAATGAGAACAGTTAACGTCATTAGTCACACATTCTGTCTGAAGAGAAAGATCTCTTCCTTGAAAGTGCCAGGGCCAAATGCAATTCCTGAAGGAAGATATTTCATAGCTGGGGAGTAATTCAATAGATGGTCTTGGGAAAGTATTTCCACTCATTTTCCCCTTTTTTGGATTGCAAAACAATAGTAAATGGAAAACAACTTGAGAATGCCAATTTACTTTATATATGCCTTATCCCATTGCATGCAAAATACTGAGTTTTTAAAGCCCAGATAGAAATTGTCTTTCTTCAGTTTTCATCATCTATTCTAACCCAAACCTAAGAAGTTGGTCTGTTATGTTCCTTCACTGGCATTTATCTTTTCCTCTCCCATCCAGATATTCAAATATATTAGCTTTAACAAAACAATGACCCAACTGTCCTCCACTCTTGCTCGATGTGCCAAGGACATCCTGGGTTTTGCCATCATGTTCTTCATTGTCTTTTTTGCCTACGCGCAACTGGGCTATCTCCTTTTTGGAACCCAAGTGGAAAACTTCAGCACCTTTGTTAAATGCATGTAAGTATCTCCCATTTTATCCTTTCCTTTTTTACTTCTCCTTTATGGCAAGGGTCTCAGTCAGATGCTTATTAGCCAGAAGACCTGTTTAACTCTAATCTGAACTGATTATTCCCTATGAGAAGTTAAATTATCCTGGTCAGCTCTATTCTTTTTCTTTTAAATATGTTGTTTTCTTTTTTGCATTTTAACTGTAAACTGCCCAAAGTAGCTGGGCAGTCAAGTAGCATTGAAAATGAAATAAAAAATGCCTTTAAACCTTAGAGAGGTTTCATGTACCCATATCTTTCTTGAAACCTTCCAAACCCCAAACCCACAGATAATAAAAAAACGTTATTCTTGCCTGTTCAAGTGACACCACAAAGCCTTCAGTCCTATTCCTCTGGCCTCAGACAGGACAAAAAGACCAAAAGAAAATTATTTCGCACCCCTGACCAAAAGTATCAATAACAGTTATAATAACAAGCTGGTCATATAAAATACATGATCCATAATGTTTCCTGGCCTCAAACCCTTCTTCTTAAACTGATTCTCCAATGGATCCACAACCACTTCAGTTTAGACGTTGTTAGATTGGTAATATATACTGTATACTATGAACCCAGTTAGAAATCTAGTTGCAGGATTTGTGGGAATGGAAGACCTGCTGATCCAGGTGAGTTTTCAAATCTCTGTTAGATTATTCAGAGGAATCTAATTCTCTTTCCCCTTTCCACAGACGAGCCCATTTCCATTTTCTTGCTTCTTCCTCCACCTTTGCCATGCCATCTGATCTTTCAGAGGAGAATGTATCATGAAGTTGGCAGCCATGGTGGTTCAACTCATAGTTCACTTGTCCTTCCACTTCTTCCTACAAAAGGAGCTGTGAAATGTGGCCAGTCCTTAATTTTAGAAGTGAAATATATTAGAATTAAATAGTTAGTAATATCCATTCTAAGATCCCATTTCCTATCAGCCATATGATCCACAGGGGGATCATTCATAAAGTCTTACAAATAATTCTAGAGACACCACTTTCTGCATGTGTTTCCTTCAGTGTTTAATGGGTTCATAGTAATATATGGAGATCTAATTCAAATACTTAGATTGTATTTCAGAAAGAAGAGGGATAAATATTTTTGCTTATTTAAATCCTTCCATCTCAGCAAAGCTCTTTTCCTGAAAAACATATTGCAGACTCATTCCTTTTTCCATTCTATAGCTTCACACAATTTCGCATCATTCTTGGTGATTTTGATTATAATGCTATTGACAATGCAAACAGAATCTTGGGGCCCATATATTTCGTCACTTATGTCTTCTTTGTCTTCTTTGTGCTATTGGTAAGTTGATTTTGTTTTAATGGACTTAAAGGAGGGTAGATTTTGAATGAAGAGCAGGAAAAAAATAATAATGGTAAAGCAGTTTTAGGGTGAGACAGCTATTGAGGGAAATATAGATCTCTCTTAGTGTGTTCAGCAATGACAGTAAGCACAGAACTCAGATGTTTTAATGCCCTCTTCAACTGCATGATCCTTTGATAAATATTTATCCCTCTGAAACATATAATTCTAACAAAAAATAAAAAGAAATTCCTAGTTGTTCA
>JANHFL010007436.1:169460-195560 GCA_032468155.1 Oxyrhabdium leporinum
ATTAACTTATTTGATTCTTTTTGTTAGTTTTTATTGTTTTAAATGTGGCTTTATATTCTGTAAGCCGCCTCGAGTTACCATGGGCGAATAGGCGGCACTATAAATTCAATAAATAAACAAACAAACAAACAAACAAATAAATAAGAGTTTTAATTCTCAGGACTTTTTGACGCTGAAAACATTAAGGTTGCTTGTGCTGCTAAAATATAAATCTTTTCTTTTATACTTCTGAATAGAGGAACCTGTTGTGGAAACTGCAGAAGAAGCCACAGAGCCAGCAGAAGCTGATATTAATGAACTTTGTACGGAAATGTTCAATAAAATGGCGATCTACCTAACAGGTGAACTGACTGGTGAGTTAATATTAAATTTAAATTTAACGTACAGTGTGATTCTTTGCAAATTTTTCTGAAATCCTTAATAAGTGTCAAGAAGTACTGAGAGAATTTACTTTTTTTTTTAAAGGAAATTTCAAATGGAATCAGAACACGATTGATCAATTACATGGTCAGCCAACCCACTTTTTCCCCACTGCGTCCCAAAAAAAGAATGATATATGCTAATAGTTTTAGCCCCACTCACTTTTGGCAGGCTTCTAATTGTGATCCAGCCTAGACAGGAAACTGTGCATTTGTCAACTTAATCCTTTCCTCTCTTAAGAAAAACTTCCGTCTAAGTATTTCTGATTAAAGTAAAAGCCAGACACAACACTGATGATTTTAGGATTCATATTCCATAATCAACCTGAGAGAGTTATTGACATATTATGAACATCATTGGAACTAAAACTGTGGTTACATTTTATAAAAAGGAAGTTTCAATTGCTTGGTTTGGTTTTTGATTCAGTCTGATGTGTGAAGTCAGCCACCATGATTTGAGTTTAGCATTTTGTGAAGCTAGCCATTTGTCGCTTATTCAATAAATAAAGACACCTGTAGTAGGCCCATCGCAAGATAGGCAGCAAATGAATTTAAATAAATCATAAATAAATCATAGTTAAAACAAGCTATGACATAATGCAGTGTGTGAACCCAGCTCCTCCTGTTCTATTTTTTAGCAACTAGTGAAGATTACAAACTCCTGGAAAACATGAACAAACTAACTAGTTTGAAGTATCTGGAAATGAAAGACATTGCTATAAACATAAGTCGGAATTTGAAAGACTTAAATCAGAAATGTAAGTAGAAACAAACTTTAATTATGGTCAAACATAGGGTGTTTTCATGCTTACTTGCATTTTGGAGGTATGTTAAAATACATCCAAGAAAGAATTGAATATGAAAAATGTGCAAGAAACAAAAAGTAGTTCTTTAGCCAGCCTTTCCCACATGGATGTGTTAGTCTACAATCAGGCAATTGATCAGTTTCTAAATACAACATGCCCAAAGAAAGCCTGAGGAAGGTTCCAGCAAATCCAATCGCATAAGAGGCAACATATATTTTAAAATAAAATAATGGAGAACATTGATCTATTTATTATGATTCAATATTCATAGTGGTGTGTATTACTCATAGGAAAAGAGGCATAACTAAGCATGCATGCATGCAGCTTTTTTAGTCTCCAGTGCCCAGCATAAGATGGCAGGCCATGGTGAGATCCAGCAAACCATTGTCCATTAAGACTGGGCAGTGGTTTGAGCCAGTAGACAGCACCTTACTGTCAAGTAACAGGTATTTTTTTTTAATCAGAAAATTCTTATTTTTCTCCACTTTTCATTTTTCCATTTTTCCCAAGATGCTGCACTTCAACCATACTTGGAACAAATCAATCAGATTGAAGAGCAAGTTGCAGCTTTGGAACAGGCTGCCTATAAGCTGGATGCATATTCCAAGAAACTCGGTAGCTATTCCTTACTATTCTTAGAAACTCTTATAGAATAGAAACTCTTACTATTCTTAGAACAGTGGTGATAAAGTTTTGATTTTATCCTTTTCCCAAGCAAGGCCTGGGAATGTAATTTTTATAAATACCTTATATGACTAAAATGCTCATTCCTGTAATCAAAACAGTGTATTTATAGGGCAAAACTTTTTCAACTTCTAATGAGAATAACTTAAAGGTGGTTCCCAAAATCCAGGGCCCAAGATGCCCTTTTCTTCTGTTATGGATTACTACAGAGATCAAAAGACTGTTCTCTAGTTGGAAACTAGTTCTCATCTATTCATTTATGGCCAAAAGCATTGCATATTTTACTAAACTACGGTTTATTAATGGTTTATTGATCTATATTTTTTGGTTCAATTCACATGAATTGCTGAGACTTACAATGGGATTTGTTACAAAGCTTGACACCTATCTTTTTTTGACTTGGATGGTGACCATGCCATCTGGTCACTTGTGTCCACTACTGATCTGTAGTATTGGAAGACAAGGGAACATGAATTTGGGCAAACTCCAGGAGATAGCAGAGTCAGACATGACTTAAGGAGTGAACAACAGGTAGAAAAACAATGCTTTTTATTCTCATTAGTCTCCCCTGAAATAAATTCAAAGCAAAAATCAATATACAATAGCTGAGAAACATAGCTTTGTACTGAGTATCTGGCATAACAGACTAAAAGCCCCAAGTTGCATTTCCATAACTATTATTAGGATAATACATTGTGATACTGTTTGATCTCATACCAAATGCTTTTTTCCCTTAAAAGAAGGGTATAAATGAAGAGTTTAGGCAAAGGCTAATTAAAGTAAAATCTGGCCAATTGCTAACATACCGTTATATTGATAAGATTTTTTATCATGATTTGATCCAATCAGTACACAATTTCTTTGCTTTTCTCCTTTATATTATTATATTTATATTATTTTCATACATTTTCTAGTATTTCAAGTTCCCAATTAATCAGTTCAGATCTTACATATTTGTATGTTTGTCTTGTCATCTCTCCCAGTTTCTCTCCCCTTCTCAATTATTAGTTATAATGACAGGATATGGCTGTGGTTCCACTTTTAACCAAGGGCATCCAGGTAGTTGCAGCTGCTAGTTCAGACTTTTTTTTACACCTGCCTTCCATGGACAATTCTGTTTTTAATGTAACTCTGAAAAGTAACTGTCAGTGCTTATGCATAGGTGAAAGGAAGTTTTTGGCATATTCCAAAACTGAAAATTTAAGTTTCAGAACGAGTTTTAAACAGACAACAAATAGCACATTAAGCACATGGCAGCTGATCCTCTCATTTTCTCCCTGTCTCAAGAAATTTAATTTTACAGCAAATAGGAAAATTTTAAAACCAAAGAAATTTTGGATACATTCGTTCAAAAGCAATATTGGTGGTCCTTGAAGACAAGATTTTACAACCTTTTTCTGATCTTTAAGCAAATTCCATGGTCATTAAGCAAATCCATTGTCCATAATGGTGGTTTTTGCCAGAAACTAATGTTTCTGGTAAAAGAAGCCCTAAATCACAAGCCATTGTCACTGCAGGATACTGTAAATAGCCATAAGTGCAGGCCAGCTGCCAAGCACCCAAAATTTGATCATGTGATGTGGGGGCATTAGAACTTTGAATATGGGTCGCAAGTGGCCCTAGGAAGGTCTGTCATAACTTTGAATAGTTGCTAAGCAACCTGTCAGAAGTCAAGGATTACGTGTACTCCTAACTCTTAAGAAATGAAATTTTAAGAATAAGTTTGTAATTTGATATAAGTTGCTTTGCATGTACAGAGAGCTTCTGCACTGGAGACAAATTCCTTGTGTGTCTAATCATACTTGGCCAAATAAAGTATTCTATTCTGTTCTGTTGATTAAATGAAGAAATTACATTGAATGTACTTGCCTATCAAGGTTTTGTTGTGCTTTCTTCTTAAACATGACTGACTATGCTACTAGATTTATAACTAAAATGCAAATGAAATGTTTATATTAAGACTGTTTTCTGTCCTTTACAGAAGCAAAGTACAAAAAACTGGAAAAGCGATGAAAGAGCCTTAATCTGCTTCTAGAATACACGACTTTTTTCCAGGAAACTAAATCCAAGATTTCTGCTATTGAACTTCTGAAATAGAATTTATGCCTCAGCAATGCATTTGGACTAAAATAATCTAAGAACGTTCAAAAGTAGCAGAGGCTACACAAGTATATGAATTAACTACTTTTGTTACTGTAGAATATATTCCCTTTTTACTGTTTTGATATTCATTTTACTGAGAACGTAGAAGTCACTCATAACTGCTGCAATTCTGCCAGTGGTTTTTTTTTATAGTTTACGTTATGAAGCAAAAAATTGGTCACTTTTGCACTCTATAAATCCTTTCACTTGTAAATCAAGATTTGTCGTCTCCTGATTGCCACTAGAATACCACGGCTTTACTAAAACATATTTCCTGGCCTTGTGTTATATTTTTAGTTTTGATGATTAAATCCAGGAAAGATATCTGACTTCATTCAGAAAGAGTTTGAATCACGTGAGGCTTAACTATTAGACCTAATTTAGCAAGACTGTAGTACAAGAACTCTAATATAGTGTGAGCACTTACTTGCATGGGTTGAAGACAAATGTAAAAATTCCATATAATTATAAAGAGTTTATTGATTTCAGTAGACAGATGAATTGCTAGAATGTCAGCTGCTATTTAAAAAAACCTAACTCAAAAATATAAAGATACTCTCCAAAATGAAAGTGGTTAAAAAATGAAAACAAGCACTGTCTTAATGTTGGTGAGATAGTCATATCGTTTCCGCTATTAATTTGTTGGTGAGATAGTCATATCGTTTCTGCTTTAGCAGTTAAAACTTTCAAAGTGAATGTTGCTGGTTGAGGGTTTTCCTATGAACATGAAAGAAATGTTAAATGCTTGTATAGTTCAATAACTAATATTGGTATGGTAGCTATAATAATGAGATTATAACTTCAATATTTTCGCTAATAATAAATGTTTTGCCTGTGAAGTAATCAGCCATGTTGTCCACTCTAGTTTCAAAGAAGTATCTTCAAAACAGTTATAATGCATGGGAAGCACTAAAGTAATTTGTAAACAGCCACATGCCAAATATATTCAGCACCTGGACCTGTTCTTAGAGCGAGGAAGAAGCCATTTCAGGATGGAAGAGAACAAAAAAATGGCAACTAGGCTTCTTGCCACCCTTGCATAAACCAGAAAGAAATTATTTTTAGGATATTGCCAAAGTTTCCTGGCCCCATTAAAATTCTTAACGCAGTTATGGATGTCATAATTCCAGGGGTGATCACAATACGTGCCTCTCCACCTACAATACCGGTAGTAATTAGGCAAAATTTTTTTGCCCTGGTTTGAAGGGGGCTGGGGCGGGCATTGGATTCAGAGGTTAATCTGATGAAGAGCGCGAAGAAAGGAGACCGCCCGATTGCTATGCAGATGACCCCAGGAGTGCAGGAAGGAAGGCTGCCTCCGGGCGGAAGGCCGCTGTTCTCTGAAGATCAGGAACGGAGTACTTAAGGCCTGGAGAATTCCTTCTTTTCAGCAACCGGATTACCTGCTGAGCCCCTCTGCGGAGCCCCCTCGGCGCCAATCTGACGAAGCCTCTCTAGGTCCTCCGCCCTCCCGCGCACTGAAGGAGGCGGCTTGGTGGAATCCGGCTGCGAAGCCCCAGACCCGACGGCGAGGGGCTTGCCGAAGGCACCCAATTTTCCAATTCGCCCTCCCGCAGTCCGGATCCCCCTTCCGGGCTCCTGGGGGCGGCGGCGGCGGCGGCTTTCGCGCGAGGCAAGGGCGACATCTCGCAAGAGCGAAAAGCGCGCGAGTTTCCTTTGGGCGGAACTGGGCGGTCGCTCCTCGGGAGGGTGGAAAGGCGCGTGGGCAGCCATGCCGGCCGAGAACAGCAGCACCAGCAGCGGCCCAAGTACAGGTAACGGGGAGCTGCTCTGCCCCTCTTGCTGCGCGCGTTGCGCCGAGACAGAGGAGGGCTGGGCGAAGAAAGCCCCGCCGGTCCCCCACCTTTGTTTTCCTTGCAGAGTCTCCAATGGCCGAGCGGCACGAGCCGAGCGAAGCCGGAGCAGAGGATGCAGCACCGGTGATTACCACGACCATGCAGCAGGAGGAGGAGCGCTTGGAGGCAGAGGGCAGGGAGAAGGAGCGGCAGAGGATTGAGAAGGTGCGCGCCCCGAGCAGGAGGCCCGCCGTGTCCACTCCACCCGCCGGGCGCTAAAGCAGGAAGGCGGGCTCAGCCGTGTGTTGCGGCTGGGCTACGCGGGGATGGGGTCCGCAGGAGGAGGGCTGTGGCTCGTTGGCTTGTTTGAAAGCAGCCCCCGGAGCTTCGGGGTCAGCGACCTGGAGAGATGGCGGTCCCAGCTCCCATTCAATGACGGGACCACCAGGGAATTGGTTTCGCCCTCGAAGTGCACCTACTTAGGAACTTTTTCCTATTAAATCGGGATCTAGCTTTTTAACTTTCCCTTTAGAACAAAGGAGCAAGTCTTGACTTTCTCTTCATGAAGTGTTTTCATATTCTCCTTGCATTGTTTTTCCTCAAGGATAGACAAGTGTGTTTCCTTCTTAAACTCGGGACAGGCTGCAACACGCAAGCTGGGATCTGAGCATCCTGTAAAAGCTCTTTATTTTTAGATTTTTTTTCATTAAAATTTATCCAGACTTTATTTTTGGTCCAGGTTTTTTTGTACACAGTACGGAGGTCCAGTCTTTTTAAATGGTTTATTTGTAAAATTCTTGTAAAAGGTGGGCAAATAAAATTAAAGCTTCTTTAACTCCACCAACTGCTTGCAAGCCTAGACTTTTCCTACCTTGATGAAGCTGGCATCTAATTTCAGAAACCTAGGAAACTTATTATTTTTATTTATTTATTTATTTATTTATTCATTCATTTATTCAGTCAATGGCCAGCAACATAAAATAATAAAAAGGGAAATAAAGCACAATTACAATAATGATTGACAGGGAGAAATTATATATTGGCAACTAGAAAATAAATATGATATACTCTGAACACCCCTATTACAATAATACAACATGTTTATTTACCTGACACTAATATATAATAAAACTATGCATTAAAATATATGTTGAAAATTCAGAGCAGAACAGCACAGGAAATATAATGTAAAAATTTTCTATCATAACCTGGAGGATCTCTTGGTTGAGTAAAAAGCTGTATTTCCAGTGGCACCTTGAAGAAAATCGTAGGGCTGAACTATTCATTCAGATTTAACTGGTGAAAGGTAATACCAACTTTTATATTTCCAATAGTATGGTTAGTTAATGTTGGTGTTAATAATAGATTACTTCTTTTTCTTATAGGCTTACATGAATTGGGACAGAGACTCAAATGAAATGCGCTACAAGAGACTTCAACACTTGCTTGAAAAAAGTAACATCTACTCAAAGTTCTTGCTGACTAAAATGGAACAGCAGCAATTGGAGGTTAGCAGCATTAGCATTAAAATTAGAAGCTAGATATATCTATCTAGTAATGCATTTCAGATAAAACTTTCATAATGTCATCATAATTTGTCATTGTGATTAAAAATATCTAGGTTCTGATTACTTTTATTTGGTTTCATAGCATAGTTTCGGCCTAATGTAAATGAATCCACCTGTATTTGTGTGTGTGTGTGTTGGTATAAGATACACAACACACACATATGCATACATACATGACAAAAAGCCAGTTTGGCCTTGGGTTAAAGGGAGATCTGATCAATTTTGTTGTATATATGTACAATGATAATAAAGTTATTATTATGAACTTTAGTCCTGCCTTATGCATGGAAGCCAACTAGATAACTTTGAGCCAGTCATTCTCTTTCAGCTGTAGGAAGAAGGCATTGGCAAACCACTTCCAAACAGTTACCTAGAAGATTTGTCCGTGTAGTTACCAGGACTCAAGGCAGACTTAAATGTGTGTGCCTGTGTGTAAGAGTGCATGTAGCCTTAGGAAACTGATGCTGAGTTGCTAAGACTTGAGCTAGAGTCAGAAAGAACCACCTAGATGTAGCACCGTATCTAATCCATAAACAGCTGCTTATGCCTAAATTGGATGGACAACTTCTTTCAGTTCTAAGTTCTTACAAATAGAGCTTGAAAAAAGTCAAATAGGCTCCCCCACTCCCCCAATATTCTTAAGCTGTCATGAAACTACTGAAATAAAGGGCACAGAACAAGAAGGAGCATACAAGAGCTCCATTTTTAGGGTTTCAGATTTTATCCCAACTCATTAGGGGATTGTGTTTATGTATGAACAGTATTCTGATAAACAGTTTCTATTTATTGGTCTGGCTTTAATTTTTCCACATTTTACAGAAGTTTACCTCCCAAATTAGCAGCTAAGCTCTATGTTTTGTTATTGTCACAAAGTCTGGTTCATGGCCTTGTTATCATGCCTTCCAATGTAAGCAGAACAAAGCATCCTAATGTCCTATTGCATTGTTGTTCTATGATATCTTTGATTCTCACTTTTTGTTCCTGTCTGTTCTCTCCTGGATTGATAAGGGACCTAGTGCTACTGGAATACTTTTCTTCCTGAAATATCAGTTCTGGTCTATTTTTCTGCCCACCCTACTGTTCCACCAAAAGGCCTGTCATCACTATTTAATTAATACATTATTCCTGAGCCCAGTTATAATGTTTTAAGGGACTGTTATGTTAACCTGGATGGATGGATGGAAGGACACACAGACATACACATACACTTCCACTGGATATATTTATGTAGTTCCAGATAGTGAAGTGGGATAGCAATAGCACTTATACTTCTATACCACTTCACAGTGCTTTACAGCCCCCTCTATGTGGTTTACAAAGTCAGCATATTGCCCCCAACAATCTGGGTCCTCATTTTATCGGCCTCGGAAGGATGGAAGGCTGAGTCAACCTTGAGCAGGTCAGGATCATATCAAGCAGTTGGTAGTTAGCCTGCAATACTGCATTCTAACCACTACACACCACCATGGCTCTTCAACGATGGAATATTAAGGTAGTCCAGACAAGAAGCACATAGAGAAATATAGGCTCTTTATTGTAAGGATCTTATAAATTTGAAAATATCTCTCTCTTCCTCTTGCCTTTACAGTCCAAGAAACTAGGGAGGGTATCTTATGAGATATTTGCCATGCCTCCATTCCTTCTGTGGCCTCAACTGCTATTTGTCCCACTGAGCAGTTTGTGAGTCTTCTGTCTCCCAAAGTCACTCCCACATACCATTATAATTCATGGCCAGATCAAAAGTATCTTTCTACAGGAAGCCTTAAATTCATAGGTGAAACAGCTTATACTCAAAATCAAGCCTTGTGTGTAGACTTTGAATGTACATTCTGTACCCCTCAGCTGCCACTATGTAACTATGGGTGAGCAGCTGCCAAGCCATCATGCATCTGATTCAGGATCACAACATTGTTCCCAGATAGGACAGAGAGGAGCACATACTAATATTTCTGTTTCAGGTACCCAAGGTGAGGTGGCCCTGAAAGCCACATCCTTTGATCCCTTGATCTGGGTTATTCTAGGAATCTGATTAATGCACAATAAATTGGTGAGTTAGTATGTAGTGATGATTCATCAAATGAAACAATTGCATTGTAGTTGACTAAAATGATTAAATTGTAATAAACTACAGTAGCAAATAAAGGAATCTTCAATGGCAAATGCAATAGTACTTCAAATTAGGGGGAAGGTATATTCAACTCCATCCCTTAGATCATATCAGTCCATTGTGTACAATCTGAATCAGACATTTGGCTGGGTAATAGACTGTAGTTCCATCAATCTGTTCATGGATTCTTTTGAGTACTAGGCTTCCACGAGTTCTCTGGCTGGTCTATTGCTCGCATGGTCAGTTAGTTGCATACTTTGGTCAAATGTGTGATTCATTCTCAGAGCATGACTGATCTTTAGACTGATTTTTTGGAGTGGTTGTCATTACTGACTGTCCTATGTAGGCTGGCTGCAGCCCAGGCAATTGATTCTGTGCATGATATTGTCTCTTTCTTGATGGTGCATAACAATTTTAGACAGGATTCTTTGTATGGTTTTTGTATGTTTATGGGAAGGTGTGGTATTGCAAACTATCTTATAGAGATCCTAAACTTTATACCATTTTTTCTCCAGTGTAGACACTTCCTTGACTTCCAATAAAAGTATCTACATGCCATTCACTTATTTTACTAAAAGATTGTGGTATTTGAATACTTCAGCCACAATCTTTGATGTATCACTCTCCCATTCTGTTTGGGTGCATATTGCTAGAGGCCCACTTCTCTAGCAACACAGCCATCTTAACTTTCTTTGTCACTGAAGCTCCATTGTACAGCTGGAATGTGCAGGATAATGTGTGATCCTTAGCTTTTCCTTTTGTGAGTTACTACAAGTTTAATCCATTGGAGTCAGTTGAGATTTTCTTCAACAGACAAGCCATGCAATATGTTAATCCTTTTTTTGGGGGGGGGGATAGTTCCCATTGTTTGGGAGATTGCTCCGTATGTCTTCATCCCAGACACTCTGTGAAATGTAACAGTAAATAAACAAAAAAGTGAACATATTGTAAACTTCCTTTTTATGTTGTAGATGTTAGTCTCTGGTGTCCAAAACTCAGGAGTCCGATAGGACCTTTTCCAGCTATAATTTTACTAAGACAAAAGCTATTTTGTGGACTGCAGCTCACTTGGCCAGCTATAGATTGGCTACACTGATATAAGATTTAAATTAGGGGGAAAGGAGGTGAAGGCAAGTTAATTATGCAGATGCAGGTTAAAAGTGAGACAAATTGTAAGCATCTTGTCAGTTTCTCTGTCAGTTATATGGAAAGTTGCTCTTTACTGCTACCAAAAGACCTTATTCAAAAACAGTTTCCATGGGTATTCTCCGTGTGTGTGTGTGTGTGTGTGTGTGTGTGTGTGTGTGGTATGTATATATATATATGGTTTGTGGGTGTGTGTATAAATCAATCAATCACCCAGACCTGATGGATTACATCCCAGAGTTCTGAAAGAGCTGGCAAATGTTATCTCAGAACCATTGTATCATATTTCAAAAATCTTGGAAAACTGGGGAGATGTGGTTCCCATCTTCAAAAAAGGGGGAAAAATAAACCCAGGAAACTACAGACCAATCAGCCTAACATCAATACCTGGGAAGATACTGGAAAAAGTAATTAAAAAAAACAGATCTGTGGATATCTAGAAACAAAGTTATAAAATAGCCAGCACAGATTTGTTAAAAACAGATCATACCAAACCAATCTTATTTCATTCTTCAACCTAGTGACTAAGTTAGTAGACCAGCAAAATACTGCGGACATAGTATATTTAGATTTCAGTAAGGCATTTGACAAAGTAGACCACAACCTACTTCTTGATAAGCTAGAAAAATGTGGGATAGACAGCATTACCTCCAGATGGATTTGTAATTGGATGACAAACGTACTCAACGAGTCGTTCTTAATGGTACCATATCCACATGGAGTGAAGTAAGCAGTGGGGTACCATAAGGTTCTGTCTTAGGCCCATACTCTTCAGTATCTTCATAAATGATTTAGATGAGGGAATAGAAGAACTCATCAAATTTGCAGATGACACTAAACTGGCATGAACAGCCAGCACCCAAGAAGACAAGCTCAGGATCCAAAAAGATCTTGAAAGACTTGAACAATGGGCCCTATCCAACAAAATGAAATTTAATGTGGAGAAAAGCAGAGTTTTACATCTGGGCAGAAAAAAACCAAAGGTATAAGTACAGATTAGGCGAAACCTGGCTCCAAAACAGTAACTGTGAGAGGGACCTCGGAGTCTAGTGGATGATCACTTAAACATGAGTCAGCAGTGTGCAGCAGCAACCAAAAAAGGCTAATACAATCCTTGGTTGTATAAACAGGCATAGCATTAAAATCACATGAAGTATTAGTACCAGTTTATAAAGCCTTGGTAAGACCACACCTGGAATACTGCATCCAGTTTTGGTCACCACATTACAAAAAAGATGTTGAGACTTTGGAAAAGTGCAAAGAAGAGCAACTAAGATAATTAAACGCCTGGAAACTAAACCATATAAAGAATGGTTGGAGGATTTGGGTTTGGCTAGTCTAGAGAAAAGAAGGACTAGGTGGGACATGATATGATAACAGTATTCCAGTATTTGAGAGGTTGCCACAAAGAAGAGGGGGGTCAATTTATTTTTCAATAAATAAAGGGCAGGACAATAAACAATGCATGGAAGAGAAGTCAAGGAGAGAAGCAGCCTTGATTTGAGGAGAAACTTCTTAACAGTATGGACAATTAGCCAGTGGAACAGCTTGCCTTCAGATTTTGTGGTTGCTTCATCACTGGAGGTTTTTAAGAAGAGACTGGACAATCACTTGCCTGAAATGGTATAGGATCTCCTGTTTGAGCAGGGTGCTGGGCTAGAAGACCTCCAAGGTCCCAGCTCTATTCTGATTCATGAAAAAACTTAGAGGTTTGGAATGAAACATTCAATTTAACTAAGCTATTTACTATTAAAATGAAAAAAGTCTTAAATACCAATGGTATTTACATCAAATTTTGAAGTTCATTTGTCTGTGCATAAAGAAGCAACTGATTTGTAAAAAAAACTTGGGTTTTAGGAGCAACAAAAGAAAGAAAAACTTGAAAGAAAAGGAACATTGAATACTGCAAAGGTAAAATCAACATTAATTGTTAGATAGCTATGGATAAATACTCTGTAAATTGTTATTGATGCTGAATTTGTATTCTTTGTTCAGATTACATATTGTTTGATGGGTAATTGAAAGGCAAGCGTTGTGGTATGTAGAGATACTCAAATCAAAACTGTGATATTGAAATATTTGTAATCTGAGTATTCCTCCACAGTGGCGGTTCCTTCTGCCTAACAGGTTGCTGCCCCAGGGAGATTTCTGAGATGCATGGATTGTACTCTTAGAAAGGGAGCAGAGAATGGGTCTAAGGAACTATCTGTGGAGTAGACTTTTGAAAACTGGTTTAAATTTATATACAAAAATTGTAAATATTCAACTGTTACAGGTAGAGATACAGTACATTAAATTGTTTCTATTTTGTAGTAACCTATCTTAGAAAAATAACACAATAATTTCGATCAGGGGTCTTAAAATCAATTGTGCAAGATGAATGTAATTACAACTGTGAATTATGTACACAAATATTAACATTAAAATTATTTTGTTCTCAATATTTTGGTTTATAGAATGAAAAATTAAGTGGTCAGAAAGATCAAAAAAATGGTAAGTTTGGTCAAAGACCGAAATTATTTTGTTAGGTATCTAGAAATTGAGTGCTGAAATCAAAACTATTTTCTTATAGTTAAAAAGAAGAGAGTTCGAGAAGACAGAACATATAATATTTCTGATGTCATTTCAAAAGAGGTAAATTGCTTAAATACAAATCCATAAAACATTACTTTTGAATGATTCAAAGAGAAATTTTATTTATTAAATTTATATAGTCGCCCATCTCACAGTTGTGAGTTGTTCAATAATTTTATTTCTTCATTTCTCCACAGGAAATTTTGTTAGCAGCCAAAAAAAGCAAAGTTGAAAATGAACAGGTATATTTCAAGTTTTGAATACTGCTATTATAATATTTTATCCTCTGATATTTATTTTTCAAACTTTTCTTTAAGAATTTTAAAAATTGACTTTAGAAGCACTATGAATTTAAAACAATTTCAAGAGAGTACGAACTAAGCATGTTTTTTCTCTGATAATCGTCTTAAAAACAAGTGGAAGGCAATGGTAAAAACATTCCCCATATTGCTGCACTTTCTCATAATAATAACCACATAACAGTGAAATGCAGTTTATGCAACATCTTTCCAATTGTGCCAAGTTATATGAATACTGATATGATTCTTACAATCATAGGAAATTCATGTTATAATTTACAACACAACTTGAATTTAGACCAGTTTTTATTATTAGTTTCTTTTATACAAGTATGGTAACATTAACTTTGTCTGGCTTAATTATCAACCCTGAAATTACTTACATAACTGCATGAAAACTTGGCTGAAATAAAAAATTATATTGCCTGTGTCTTCTATAGATTGAAAGCAATTCACCCAAACTGTGTGCAGAAGAAATCCAGAATAATGGGGATTCAAACAGCATCATTAAGGATAGATTGGCACAAGTGATGCGACATAGTGCCAAGCATTTTGTTGACCCAAAACGAAAGTTTAATGGGCAGCCAGTACCTTTTCAGCAACCAAAACTTTTCACTGGAGGAGTGATGAGGTGGTATCAAGTTGAAGGCATGGAATGGCTTAGGGTATGAATTTATGCTTTCTTATATAATCATATTTGGCTAGGTGATTAGCAGTTAATCATAATGATTTCAAATATAAGTATTCCACTGTCTGAAAAGATTCAACTTTCTTGGAATAATTAAGTCAATTAATGCATTGTTATTCCTCCAGTATTTATTTACTTGCCATATTTTCACCTGAAGCTCAATGAATTCAAGTGTGTTGCTACCAGAAAAAGAGGTTTTTATGCAATGGAGATTGAGAAAAACTTGCTTGGCTCCACATTTTGGTTTTTTTCCATGTGAAGATCCTTTTATTTTGTTGGAGGCATTTGAATAATTATTTTGGTTGTTTTTTGAATGTTAGCAATTTTATTAATTAAATGAGAGCCATGTAATGGTTAAGGCACCAGACTAGAAACCAGGAGCCAGATTTCTACTCCTACCTTAGGCAGGACCTCTTTTGGGTGACCATTCACTCCCCTATCTCAGCCTTAGGAAGAAGACAATGCCAAATCACTTCTGAAATCTTGCCAAGAAAACTCTAGGGAATGTACAGGCAGTCACCAGGAGTCAACACTAATTCAAAGGCACGTGCATACACACACACACTCACACACACACACACCTCCAACCACAATCCACTTTATTAACTTCTATGTAGTTGCCAGAATTATTGCTGTTTTGATTTTATCTTTCTGGTACAAATAAATAGTTGACAAAACTTAACTGTGGCTTAATGTAGTTGTAGAGAACATTAGCATTCCAGATTTATTGCTTAAAAATAAATCACAATAACAGTTGGAAGGGACCTTGGAGATCTTCCAGTCCAACCCCCTGCTCAAGCAGGAGATCCTATACCCAATGGCTGTCCAATTTCTTAAATGGTGGCCTTAAGGATCCCTTCTGGAAAATGGTGGCAGGAAAGTTTTTGCTAGACACTCATTTGTGTCTTAAAGTGCAAGGAAAGAATATTTTCTTGAAGTGTCCTCAAATTTCCAGCATTGTACCAAATTGTAGCCATTACTTTTCGAGCTGTTTGGAGCACAAACATTCTTCTGTGCCATGGATAATTCAAGTTAGAATTTCAATTTCAGGTCTGTTATTATCTAGCTTTAGCCAAAATCAATTCAACTAGTGGTTGCACTCTTTAAGAAAGGGAGGGGCATGCAGCTTGAGGCTAATGCAATAAAGATGATTAGGGGGCTGGAGGCTAAAATATGAAGAAAGGTTGCAAGAATTGGATATGTCTAATCAAGTGAAAAGAACTAGGGAAGACATGATAGCAGTGTTCCAATATTTGAGGGGCAGCCACAAAGAAGAGGGGAATCATCTTATTTTCCAAAGCACCAGAAGGCAACAAGAAACGATGGAAATCAATCAAGGAGAGAAGCAACTTTAGAACTAAGAAACAGAATAATTAACCAGTGGAACAGCTTGCCTTCAGAAGCTGTGAGTGCTCCATCACGCCATTGTCTGAAATGGTATAGGGACTCCCTATTGAGTAGGTGTGATGACCCAGAGCTGGGCATGAAAGCAACACATCCAGAGTGAAGATTAACTCCCTTTTATTGTTCCAACTTTTCCCCCAAAGTTCCCACAGTTCACTATAAGTCCAAGAGCAACGCTCCAAACACACACACCTCCACTAGTTCCCGGCTGCTGTGAATCCAAAGGAGCAGCCAGTTCTGAGAGCAGACAGTTCAGGAAACTTGGTTCCAGGAAGTCCTCATCACACAGAGGGGTTGCTGGGGCTGCAGCACAACCCGAAGCAGAGCTGTGTCACTGAGTACTTGCCCACGGCTAGGCAAAGCAAGACAAATTAAACCCAGGCAAAGCAAGGCCAAGCATTGTAAGACAAGGTGGCAAGATGTCGACAACTGCAAACATGGCTGGAAAAAGGCAATGCTTGTTCCTGAAAAGTGCCCCTCCCCATGTCATCTCTTTAAATCTTATTCCCCAGGTGAGCCTTGTGACGAGGTATGGGGCTCCCTCTCCCCGAGCCGTCGGTTCACCATGCACTGATCCCGTCTCCTCTCCACCCTCTAGGATCGGGCAGGGGAGGCAATCACTCCACCCCAGAGCTCCTCTGCTCTGCTGCCTACTCTTTCCTTCTCCTCTGTCGTCCTGCGCCCTCTCTGTCGCCGGCTACCCCTCCAAGACCCGAGGGACCCAAGGACTGCCTCGTCCTGCTTCACTGATCGCTCCTCCAAGGTCAAAGAGGCCATGCCATCCTCCTCCGTCAGCCCTGGCTCCGTCTCATCCTCTTTGGATACGACGGGGCCATGACAATAGGGAGTTGGACTAGAAGACCTTGAAGGTCCCTTCCAACTCTGTTATTCAGATGCCAGGTGCTTAATAAACTTATTTTTTTCCATTATTATCCCCACCGCAACTATAGATAATAATGCACCACTGCCATTGCTCTCCACATCTTTTGTCATGGAAGAAAAGTGATATTCCCATTGGGAAAAGGCTGTCATTGTACGAGTCTACAAAAGTTACCTTACTACTTTTCCAAGTTGAGAAGTGTGATCAGGTCAAGAAAACTGATGTTAAGGCCTGCAGCAATCCTCTATGATGTAATAGGTTAATTTTATTTTGCTTTCTCTTGAAGCCCACGGTGATATATTTATGAATAATACAAGCATTCACTATTAGCCTTAATAGGCGAAGAAAATATTAATGTTTAATCTCAAAGTTAAATTTTACAAGCAAGCAGCTCCAAAGTACCAGGCTATCAACAGTTGGAAGTGTCTAGGTATTGGTTGAAAGACCAAATATAGGTAATTGTCAGTTACGACAGTTCAGTTAGCGACCACTCAAAAATATGACAATCCCATCAAGTACTTACGACACAGTCCTGAAGTTATAAATATTGCAGCACCAAAGCAGTTGTTCACGCTTACAAATGACCACAGAGGCACAGCAACGTTCACCCTACTTATTCCTCCCCTCCCCTGGCCAGGTCTCCACAGGAGCTGGGCCTGTGGATACTTATTTACCTTGCGATGATCTAGCGAGCCATTGGTTCCTTTGCCTGCTTCAGTGCATTCATGGAGAACAGAAGCTTAAAGTAGTGTGAGATCAGGAGATCATCTTGTACTACTGATCTCACGTGATCTCGCACTATAGTACTTTAGGCGTCTGTACTTGCAAAGCAAGGCCTGCACCAGATCTGGCCGAAGAGCGTTTGCATGCTGAAGAGACTTGGGGACAGCAAAGTTGCATTGCTTCAAGTCTCGTCAGCTTGCAAATGCTTTTCATACAATGACTAGAAGCTTCTGGGGACTGTGATCACGTATGAGATCATGCCCCAGAAGCTTCCAGTCTCTGCACGAAAAGCATTTGCAAGCTGATGGGAGGCTTGAAGCAATGCGATTTCACTGCTCCAAAGTCTTGTTGGCTTGCAAACTCTTTTCACACCAAGACTGCAATCAGGCAAAGAAGCTGCAGCAGAGAGGCTGGAGAGGAGCAGCCTGCTAGATCTCCACAAGGTAAGTGATCCAGCAGGACGTGGGGGGGAGCAATTGTGGGGACCCCAGGGGAGGGAGTATGAAGTAGTACAGTGGGTCAGGGAAAGCCTTGGGTGGGCTGAAGCAGGTGGTCTGTTCCATCACTATGCCTCCAGTGGCCTTCCCCACCCTGAGATACCTCATGTGCACTTAACAACCTGTGCATTCGATTAGCAAATGCATGGGTGAAAGCAGGGAGCAATCACATTCATTTGACGGATTCACTCCAACGAATCCTTGGATTACTAATGTAATTGGCAGGCTCCATTGCATTCGTAACTCAAGGATTACCTGTATTCAAAATAAAATGCATGGAGGGCGGAAATATATCTCTTAGTAGAGAATTCTATAGTTGGGTTACCACAACCAAGAGGACCATCTTCTGGTCATTGCATTGAGATCATTCCTCAGCTGATTTTAATGTATGGGTTGGAATATTTTTAAAATATTAGAACTTCCCAAATAATGTTTTTTGAAGGTAAAGAAGCCTCACATGGAAGTCCATAGATAAATAAAATAATTCAACATCCAGAGATTCCTTAGTAACAGAAAGTGAAATTAATTAGAATTTGTTGCTTGTTTAAAATGTTTTCGTATAGCTTTCCATTTAAAAAAACCTGAGTTATTTACAATAAAATATAGATATTTAAATGATTAAAATAAAAGTATTCATTAAAGGATAGTAGAATATACATTATACATAAATTCAGTGACAAAATAACTATCCTCTGATTTGTCTGTAAGCTCATGCAATTAGCCTTCGTTATTAATAATCAAGTCTTCCTGATTATTGAGTCTTATGTTCATTGGGTTCATTTTGCATCAAGATGTTCATGTTTCAATTTTTATCCATTAGTGTAATTGAAGTACATGTTCCAACCCCACCCCGAAACAATGGATTACAGGGTCATAAAAAGAAAAAAAAAGTAATTGAAATATATTCAGTATATATTTTTCTTTTTCTATACAGATGCTCTGGGAAAATGGCATCAATGGTATTTTGGCTGATGAAATGGGCTTAGGGAAGACTATCCAGTGTATTGCAACAATTGCCTTGATGGTGGAAAGAGGAGTTGCTGGACCATTTCTGATATGTGCGCCCCTATCCACACTTCCTAACTGGATTGCTGAATTCAAAAGATTTACACCGGAGGTGAGAGATGTTTTTTTTTTTTAATGATAAACTTGTTTCAGAAACTATTATTATGGTTGGTCACACAGTCTGTTTCTTTTCTGTTCTTTGTTTGGTCTTTATTGTAAGCCAGATTGGTTTCTCCAGAACTCAGTAATCTTTCATGATATACTAGCTTCAGTACATCTTCTTTCCTGTATGTGCACTCTTCCACCCATTTTCCTTCTAAACAGAGTCTGTCAACATCATTGTGTGGATGAAGGAAATGTTTTAGTCATTATTTTTCTGGTCTCCCTATCCAGGGCTTTTAGTTCTGCTTGAATCTAGGCAACCATTCCATCAATGTTAATTATTTCCTCCACTGAAATTGGACTTTCATGATGTATTCACTTCTAGCCTTCTTGACTTCAATGAGTTTGATGTTATCAGTTTGAAGGATGCCCAGGCATTTGTAGTTATTGTCTTCATCCAAACTCATGATGTTATCTCCATAGGGCATCTTGATTCCTTCAGTTTTCACTATTCCCCCCCACCCTTTGATGGTAAAGGTGGCATATTTGCCCATTTCAAACTCTGTTTCAATATCTTGGCACCTGCCAAGGACTACCTGTCTTAAGAGGGGCAGTCCTACCCTAGTCACTTTAGGGAGGATCTTTGTATTGTTGAAACCTAGTGTCATAACTGCATCTCGCCTATCCAAGCTTCATAAGCTGACAGCCAGACATTAGCCTGGGAGGGGAATAAAGGATTGGAATAAGAAGCTCCAGTCAGCCAAGGTCATTGATGATATGCAGAGCTGGGAACCGAGCACCTGTTTCCTGAGCAATATACAAGCACCTGATTGCACCTTTGCAGATAACCAGCGAATGGGGGTGGGGTGGGGGGAGAGATAACTTTTCTTTCCAGATTCAGCTTATACTATAAGTAAATGCAAACACTGGGAAAGCTTTCCTAGGAATGTCTTCTTTGACTTGAATTTCTGAGCTGTGCAAAGCACCAAACTAACAAAATCTGAAGAACATTTAGATGGCAATAAGAAATTGGTCCTTTTTACTGCCCAGATTTGTTTGTTTGTCTGCTTGAGTGAAGGGCCAAATGATCTATGGCAGGGAAGACAGGTCATTAGTTCCATGTTCCTCCAAGATCCCTTTTCCAGACACTCAGAGGTCCCTGAAAAAAATGATTCTGCTGTATATTTTCTAGTTACATTTCACTATATTTTAAAAATAAAAGAATAGTTTCACTGCTTGTAAAACTACTTCACCCTGCTTGATAAAAACAATTTATCATAATGAATTTATATTATGCCTTTGTATGCCACCTACGCTGATTTAGCCACTTTATCTACCTTATTCAGTCTCTTAATAAGACAAAAGTCCATGGATTAGGAGTCCAGGTTAATCCTTCCAAGACCTTTAAGGATGAAAACAAAATTGCAGAGAAAGCAATAGCATCCCAACTAGAGGTTTTGAATAAAAGTACTGTGAAGTAAATCAAAATAAATAAGTTGTTTTATAAACATTTTTATAAACTATTTAAATATGAATTATTTAAAAATGATTGCAAAATTACTTTAGATTCCTATAATGCTGTACCATGGAACCCAGCAAGAACGACGTGGACTCATTCATAAAATACGAAGGAAAGAAGGTTCAATGAATATCCATCCTATTATTATTACGTCTTATGAAATTGCGATGCGAGATAGACATTCTCTTCAGGTAATGTAAGAAAATGCTGTTAAATTAGCACTCTACAGAATTGTAGTTGGTATTTTATGTAAAATGAGTGTTAATTCATCTATTTTAAATACTAATAGTGACTCGTAACTCTCTAAACCAACACTCCAAAATTGGAAATACTCACAACTATCATGCTTATTTAACCAAACCTGGTGCAAGATTCACCAGGACATGGCTCTGGTGTTGGCTTCCGATTTCATTTATACCACCCCATTCTCATTCTTTGGGCCTTCTGCTGCAGCTCCCTGTCCTATCACTGGCTGGCCCTGCCCCTCGCCCTCCCCTCCCTCGCATAGCCTTACAAGGTAAGGGCAACAGCGGGGGATGTCGAAGCGTCCGGGGCTGATTCTCCGGCGCTGGAGCTTCTTCCAGCCCTTGTTAGTGCTGGGTGTGCCTTGGTCGCTTGGGGAGACGTGCAACCTGTTTTTCCCCTGAGACACTGGCCCAGCCACAACCGACTGCAGCCTCGCTAACACAATGGCTGGCGGGGTGGGAATGGGATCTCTCCCTCTCTCTCTCTCTCTCTCTCTCTCTCTCTCTCTCTCTCTCTCTCTCTCTCTCTCTCTCTCTCTGTGTGTGTGTGTGTGTCTCTCAGAGGGAGAGAGGGGAAGATAGGGACGGGGAGAGATACAGAGAAGGGGAGAGGGAGGGAGAGGGGCAAACATACAGAGAGAGGGAGAGAGAGAAGGGTTTTGTGGCTGGGTAGGCGTGGCTAAGAGGATCATGTGAATGGGTGGGAGTGAGTGATATTAAGTTGGCAATGCCTACCAGGGTTTTGTGGCTCCCGGTGTTGTTTTTTTTCCTGTGGGAAACGGGTCCAAATGGCTCTGAGTGTTTAAGGTTGCAGACCCCTGCTTTAGAATATAAACTGAGAGCAAACCCCACTCCTTACTATGGTAGCACTGATGATGTTGCCTATTTTGGATGATGGTCATTATTTGGGCAATGAAATATCTGCAGGAAAACAACCAAGCTCAGAGAGAACCAAAGATCCCTTATTTCAATCCTGAGCTACAAAAATTATCCTGTATCAGTATAAAAATATGTGAACCATAAAGCAATGTAGCCTTTAAGCGCTAATATGCTTACCATGATTGATATAGCAGTCTAATTATGAATATAATAGGAGAAATCATTAGTTTGCATAGAAAAAAATCAGATTTAATAATAGGGAAAAATCATACTTGATATTCTAGTATAATATACTTAATCTTTCTTTAAACTGAACATACATTTCAAAGGAATAGAATCTTATTGATGAATTTTGCTTTTTGGAATAATTGAAGACATTTTTCCCTCTAGAATTTCTACTGGAAATATTTGATTGTGGATGAAGGACATAGGATTAAGAATATGAACTGTCGTCTTATTCGGGAATTAAAACGGTTTAGCACTGATAATAAATTACTGTTAACTGGAACCCCACTACAAAACAATTTATCTGAGCTTTGGTCCCTCCTTAATTTCCTGCTTCCAGATGTGTTTGATGATTTGAAAAGGTAAGTAGTCAGAATTTATTTATAAGTATTACTTGAACATCTGAAAATAAATATATAACCTTCTCCAGGAGAGATATAACTTTGCATGAATTTTCCAAAGGGCTTTGCTCAGGCATTTCTCTCTTTCAGTAGACAAGAAATGAGTGAAGAATCTTCCAACCATCCCTTGTGGCAAATCATCACAAAACATAGTCCAGATGCTTGCTTCTGTGAGAACAGAAAAGTGGTGTTATGGCCAGGCCCTTTTTAAAGAAGGCAAGCATTCCTTGAGCACTCGAGGCCAAGAATACTCATGATAAGCAATCAAACTGCTGTTCAGAAATCCTCTTAGATATGATAGTGAGCAGATCCATGTCTGGCAACAGTCTTTGGAACATTATCTTTCTGATGTGGAGAGAGAGACTTGTCTTGAGCAGTTACATTACCTGGTGGTTTGTGCTGAAAATGTAATGTTTATTTACATGAACTACCAGGCAGGGATAAGTGCAAAATAAAAAAAAATCCAATCTATTCTGTTAGTTTCTAGTGATGATTTTTAGAATGGTAGCACAAGAACTCTTCATTTCTACAGGAACAGAAGACTACGTCACCCACTGATGTATGAAACAAAGCAACAGGGATCCAAAACAAAGTTTCTTTAGTAAAACACCCTAAAACAGTGATCCTTGCCTACCAGCCAATCGGACCAGGAGTCCCAAATACAGATTTGCAAAGGATTATATACAAAAGGGCAGATTATCAAGATCATGTAAAGTATTTGTGTCACTTTACAAAGCTCTAGTAAGACCACATCTGGAATACCGCAACCAATTTTGGTCACCATACTACAAAAAAGATGTTGAGACTTTAGAAAAAGTTCAGAGAAGAGCAACTAAGATGATCAAAGGCCTGGAGACTAAACCATATGAAGAACAGCTGCAGATTTTGGGTCTGGCTAGTCTAAAGAAAAGAAGAATTAGGGGTGACATTATAGTAGTATTGCAGTGTTTGAGGGACTGCCACAATTATTCTCCAAGCACCAGGGGGCAGGACAAGAAATAATGGTTGAAAACTAATCAAAGAGAGAAGCAACCCTGGAATTAAGGAGAAACTTCCTAACAGTAAGGTCAGTTAACCAGTGAAACAGCTTCCCTTCAGAAATGGGTGCTCCATCACTGAAGGTTTTTAAGAAGACTTGACTGAGATTGTATAGGTTCTCCTGCTTGAGCAGGGGCCTGGACTAGAAGACCTCCAAGGTCCCTTCCAGCTCTATTCTAACACTGTCATGAATGACATTTGTATTAATAGGAAAAACTCCTAACTTTATATCAACAATTAATTGTCCAAAACCATGTGGTTAGTCTTCTTGTCACCTTTTGTCATATAATAGAATGCCAGAGAGTTCCTGGAGTCACCATAGCTTCTTTGATTTATATATAGTTACATGTTTACAACTACACAGGATTTTAAATAACTAAGAAAAAAATCTATCTAAAGTGATGTCTTTTCAACTTTTCAACACAACAGTAACTAGAATTGATTGTGCCAGATAGAGTTGTACTTAAAACCAGATTTTTTGACTACATGCTTTCAAGAGGAAAATAAGAAAAACAGAAAACTCTAACAGTTCCAAGAATGAGTTGTCAGATGTTTCTCAGTAGGAGTCTGGAAGGTATCCAAATATCTCTTCCACAACTTCTCTTTATTTGTTACATCCACAATGGAGCTGATGGAGGCAGCATTGAACAACGCCTGGAAGGCCAGAGGTTTAGTCTGATAGTTAATCTGTTTTCAGAACAGTGGCTTAGCCTATTTTCACGGGCATTTTCTTCCAGGCCAGTAAGCTGCTAAACAAAAATACATTCCTGGTTGTGGACTTATTTCCATACACAAAAGACATAGATACAGAGGGGAAAGAAGCATAGAGGTTTTTTGTTTAGGAATTATTTGTAATATTGATTGGGTACTATATAAGAAAACAGTATACACTTTATTTCTTAGCTTGTTCTTCAATGGAGTAGGGGAAGAAAAACCCATCTCAGTGATATAAATACAGGTACTCCTCACTTAACTCTTGGGTCCTTGATTTAGAACCCAAATTTCCATCATTAAGCGAAGTAGTCATAAAGCATAGCATCAAATGACTGCTTTGCTTAGTGATGGCAATCCCAGTAGTCGTTTTTGCCATCGTAAATCAAGGATTTGGGGGGAGGGGTCATTAAACAAGAATCTCCTTGTAGCGTCCTACCGGTTTCCATCAGGCAAAATCACTGGAGAAGCTAGAAGGAAGTAATGAGTCCTGGGCAACTCACAAACAGGCCAGTCGGCAGTTAAGTGGCTGCCATAGGGCAAATGCAGCCAGGCCAGGGATACCTGCTGCTGTACGCAGGGGGGCTCACACAGCCAGCAGCTGTCTCACAATGGGCCAGGATGGTACACCTCATAAGTATCAGAAGGAAGAAGACAGTGAAAATCAGGTAGGATACCAGAGTGCAGGGTAGCCAAAAGGCAAAGATTGGGGGAGAGAGAGGTTGATAGGAGTAGTTGAACCATCCCTGCCATTGTAAATGCAGGCAGGTTGCCAGGTGCTCACATGTTGATCATATGACAACAGGGACACCAACAGTCATAATTTCAAGAACCTGTAAATCCAATAAAAGTTACATTCATTCAGTGCCATAGTAACTTTGAATTGTCACTGAATAAATTGTTAAGCAAGGACTATTTGGATAGCTGTTAGTTTAAGAGACATTAGCATATAGTTTTAATAAATATTTAATAAGATCTACATTTATTTTAGATTTCTTAAAAGAGATTAAATTTGTATACATAACTAAGGTCATTTTGATGCTGTTTGCCAATAATTTCCTGTGCAGTGGCCTAGAGGTGGAGCTCTTGCCTCACAATCAGGAGGCTGTGAATTCAATCCTAGGTAGCAGCAGATATTTCTCTCTCTGGGCACAATGAGTAACTATCTGCTGTGAACTCTGCATTGGTGACAGGAAGGGCATCCGGCCAATAAACACTTAGCTCTATTCAGTTGCCCCAACTCTACCCTGATGTAAGGGATTACAGGGTCATTAAAAGACAAAAAAAATCCATTGCATGCTTTTCATTGCATTTTTGATTGAAGAACAAACTTCAACAAATTTTGAGAAGATGAACTTTTTAAAGAATAAATGCTCATATATTAGTTAAAGAATGTAAAACTGGATAAAGTATCATTCCATGTCAAGTGGTTTGATTTCAGAAAAGTGTCCTGTTCAACCATCATGGATTTCAATGAAATTTTGCATGAACATGCACACATGTCCCCAATGAACACTGGTAAAGTGTTCGTGTGCCAATGCAATACTTGAAGAGATATCACCATTTGTTTGACCCCATATCGCAACCTTCTACAGTATGACTCTGAGGGTCCAGCAACTCTGAGACGTAATATTTCCGACAATACTTTGTTGAGAGAAACATAACTTGGCCATCTTGCACAACTGTTTGTCTCTATTAAACAAAATAATAATAACATTCTCATGAGCGATCTCCATCTAGATAATTTGGAGCAAAGTTGGCCAAAAATATTGGGGCTCAAAAAAATGGTTAAAGTTTGGCTTTTTATATCTCTGGAAGGAAAGGTATGATAAACGTGAAACTTTGTGCTTAATAACTTAGCAACACAAGGTTTTCGAATATAAAATTTCATTCTACTGCTTTCCAATAGTTTACAAATTGAGGGTAAAGTTTTGTAAAAACGCCAAAAATAGGGTATTTTCAGCCTGCTTTTACAAAAAAAAAGAAACTGGAAACTGTTAAATCATTCTCATTAGAAAGAGCATGTTTCAAACCACCTAAAAAAGTAGGGTTGGTTTTTCATCGCTGACATATAAAGCCCTAAAAATAGGGACAAATTTGAGGATGTTGCTATGGCAACATCACATGCATTCTATTATTCTTCCGTCTTATTTGTTTTATATAGACATCATTACTACTATTATATTGCATTGGTCCATGGTGACATTGTCACTACCAGTTCAGGCACTTGAACCAGCAACCC
>JANHFL010007436.1:202470-216860 GCA_032468155.1 Oxyrhabdium leporinum
TATAAGCTGTAAACCGCCCCGAGTCTTCAGAATGGGGCGGTATATAAATGTAAAAATAAAATAAAATAAAATAAATAATAAATATTTATTTCCATGCTGTTGGAAAAACAGGGTATTCAGACTTGGATTTCTATATAGGTATAGGTTGTCTCCACTGTTTTGTTATAATTACAAGTTGTAGAAGTTTTGTTTCTAATACAAACAAAGTCATCCTTTCTCATGTGTGTTTCTCTTCCAGAGTATTATAGGACAACAATCTGGTATATACAATATTTTTAATGATGAGCACTGGACATTCCAGTAGCATGGATTATTCTATGGTAGACCATGCTTTGGTCATTTTCAACTCTTCCCCTTCACAGTTTTTAGCTTTTCCTTTTTTCATGAACGTGAATACCAGAAACACATTAAACAAGAACTAGTATTTGAGTGATCACTTATTTATTTTCACACCCTGATTTTCACTGCTCTGTCACTCAGCTGAATTGTGAGGAATAAACTGGAGCAAGATGGCATACACCGAGGAGTGCAAAGGAAAATGTACCAGTCCAGGTGCAGGACCCATGAATATAAATGGACTGATCATTGCTCAAGGAACACTGTTCTATAAATGAATTCTTCCATTTTATAGGAAGAAGTTGTGGAGCTGAGTTCTACAGGCCGACCAAAGCGACGCAGTCGGAAAGTAGTTAATTATCGTGAGCTCAAAGAAAACGAATTTCCTGATGCGCTGGAAGAACTAATCAGTAAAACACAAGAAGAAGCTGAAAAAGAGAGGTACTTAATCTAAAGTTTGTTTGGATTATTTGCAAAATATCTTTGCAGGCAGATAACATTGAGAAATAAATTCATAATAAACCTAAAAGCTATAGATTAATCAGCATTGAAGCAGAATAATTGGATGAAATAGCCCTTGAAGTGAAGTACTGTACTGACATCTTTGGTAGTTTTTACTTGTAGCTTTATTTCAACTTGCTTTCATTTGCAAGGCCAGTGATTGCAGTGGACATGCCTTTGGATTCAGAAATCAACCTTAAATTGCAGAACATTATGATGTTGCTGAGGAAGTGTTGCAACCATCCATATCTTATTGAATATCCCCTGGACTCTGTCACACAGCAATTTAAGGTAAACCTTTGTTCTTTGCTTCGAGTCGACATAAAACTGGGTCTAGTTTAGATCTATTTTGACAGTGTTGGTTGAAAAAATGTTTACAGCTTTAGTCAATTGTTAAGCAAAGCTGTTGGCTGGCCGAAAGCAGTAAGGTTTAAAATATTCTGTATATACCGGCTGAGTGATGGGATATGGGCAACGTTATGTTGGTTTGCAAGGTAGTCTTTAGGCTAAAGATCCTGGCTTTCTTATACAGGTAGTCCTCGACTTACAACAGTTGATTTAGTGGCCGTTCAAAGTTACAACAGCAATGAACAGATTGACTTATTACTGTTTTTCACGCTTACAACCATTGCAGCATCTCCTTGGTCACATTACCAAAATTCAGACGCTTAGCAACCGACTCACGTTTATGATGGTTGCAGATTTTGTGACCTTCTGACAAGCAAAGTGAGTGGGAAAGCCTGATTCACTTAACCACTAGGTTACTAACTTAACAAATGCAATTATTCACTTAACAACTATGGCAAGAAATGTCATAAAATGGGGCAAATTCACTTAAGAAATGTTTAACATAGCAACATAAATTTTGGGCTCAATTATAGTAGTAACATGAGCACTACCTGTACAATTGCATAGATTAGATAAACATGTTTTGAGGTAAAATGAGATTTTGTTTATGCACACTAGCTAAAATTTGTCAAAATCTACCAAAACCAAAGGTAGTATTCAGCCGGTTTGGACCAGTTCTACCGAACCGGCAGTACCGATTCTGGGCAGTTCGGAGAACCGGCAAATCGCCCCACCAGCTGGCCCCGCCCCGCCCTATATATCTTGCTTTAGTCATGAGGTTGTGCATGCATGCACAGAAGCCATGCGCGCATGCGTGGAAAATGTGCACACACATGCTCACATTTTCAGTGAACCGGTGGTGAAATTATTTGAAACCCACCACTGCCCAAAACCAGTGTGTATTTCTCAGTTTTATTTTTTTAAAATGGTGAAAACTTTGACCAAAACCACAATAAGCGATGAGATCAATATCTGTGGGCCTGTCTCTGTATGGTATATGGACAACTGCAGCTTGCTGTTTCAGAGGAGTAAACAGTAAAGGGCATGAAATGAAAGAAAGAACATTTAAGTACGTTGTATGTTTGTGGAATTAAGAGAAAGGTGAAGGATATAATAGACACAAATTCAAATAGTCTTAACTTTATGGAATGGGAGTTGAAGAGTACATGCAGGAAAGTGCAGATATAAGTTTAATTATGAATGAATGGCTAAAATGTGTGAATTGGGGTCATCTAGGACAGTGGTTTTCAACCTGTGTTATTGTTGTGGCTTGCCAGCAGCCAGAAGAGCTGGTGGCAGATTCAGACAATGAGGAGGTTGGGGAGGAACAAGGGCCAGTCCTGGAGTCTGGGGAAGGCTCTGATGAGTGCTCTGCGTCGGAGGCAGAGTTGGGGCCAGGGCTGTCTGACAGTTATCAGCTGCCTTCAGAATCAGATCAGTGGGGCAGAAGAACAGCTGGAGTCTGTTCCCAGTGTACACATGCGCAGAGCTGCCAGGAGAAGGGAACAGTTAAGGAACAAGGGTCGACTCAGGAGTAAAGGCTCAGGTGGACTATGAATGGCCCCTCCCATAGGGAATAAAAGAGCAAAAGGGGAGTGGTGTTTGCAGGAGACAATTAGTTCAATTAATTAAGGTGAAGATCTGTTCCTGACTTCTTACCAAGTAATTGCTGCTACAGCATGGCATTTGGAAGATATCAGCCTGGCAACTCTCCAAGCCTGATAAAGGTCTGTAGTTGTGAAATCTCATGAAAGAATCTCATGTTTGCTGGGACTTTGCTGGAGAGGAATTCCCTTTAACCTAAATAAAGGAGGCTTTATTGGGACGAGGAATCTGCTTCATGATCTTGGGAAGCCTAGGTCAGAACAGGCATGCATACCACTGGTGGTACTTTGGTACCTGGCAGGTGGTATGCGATATCATCCTCTACACCATCAACACGGATGACTCCACTGTCACCCTGGCCAAGGGGAGGGCGCACCTGAGGGAAAGGGGAGGCCCATCGGGGAGCCTTTTTCTCCGCCTCCTGCCCTTTCCCCCCACAATCCGGGGGTGCGTGGGCCCCGCCAGGGTCCGTTGGCCCCGAGCAGCTGGGAGGGAGAGCTGATGGTGCAGGACGGCTGCGCAGGAGGATTTGGCTTCACTTCCTCACGCGACTCTTCTCTCCCTTGCCCCAGGGGGGAGGGATATGCAGGCGCGGCAGGTGGTTGTCATTGGGGGAGGAGAGCATGGAGCACAGCAGGCTCTGGGCTCCTGGTCCACACCCCTTTAAAGGGAGGCGCTTGCCACAGACCTGCAAAGGAAGCGGGGGATGTGCTTTGCAGAGGAGGTAAAGGTTTGTGGGGTGAGAGCTAGGGCTGCTGGGGGGGACAGCGAGGTGAAAGGGACCCTTCCCATAGGGCAGTTTTTTGGGCCTTCCAGAGCTGGAGGAGCGACTCAAGCGATAAACGAGATATTGCACATTGGTGCTGGAAAAGGAGAAGGTAGTTTGAATTCCGGAGAGGCTTTCCAGCAGAAAAAGCAATTTGCATCCTTCTAAGGGTGATTTTAAAAAAATAATACCGGAAACTCCTTCATGATTGCCACCCCGCTGCAACCTGCTTCTTGAGCCCGATTTCAAAAGTTTCCTTTTGAGGGGTGGTCAGGAAGATGTTGCAGAGGTGCTGCAGATCCTTATGGGCTCCCTCTTCTTTTACTCTACTGGGTTCTGAGGAGATTGAAATCTTCCTCAAAGGACTTCTTTATTGGGTACATCATATCCACACAATCAAATGTAGTAAAACCAACTCTAAATCTTTCCTGTGATTTCAGTCTAATTAAAATAGGAAATAACTCCCTCCCAAATTGTCACAGGTCTTGTTGGCCAATTAAGTTAATTGGCAGGTTCTCCAGGCACTCTTCCCTGATTTTATCTCACGAGAAAGCTCTGTGTTGTGTCTAGCAAAGCATTCCATCCTCCTTCCCCACATTGTGTGGCAACTGAGGAACAGGAAAATGGCCCCTGCTAGGTTCGTTTCAAAGTTGACACTTCCATTATTCCCTGATCTCTGTGCAAAGAGATTGTTTGGGATTTGTAAAGCAAAGTATACTAAAAGCTGCTGGTAGCTTCAAGGGCCAATCATGTTTTAGCTTTTGGTAATATATGAATGGTTTAGGGGTTGGTCTGTCATGCAAGCATAAACAGGCGTGTTGCTTCATTAAGCTGTAATTTTGTGAATAATAGGCAAGCAAGTTGTGTGAGCAATTCTTTAACTTCACTATTTCCAAGTTTGTCTGTTTGGAATTGTCTTCAGCTGCAATCTGACTTTATCAGTAAGCCCTCTCCAGCCATGAGTACAAAGATTAATGTCAGAGAAACAGACACAAGTTTCCCGTTAAAAGAGTGGTAAGTGTGTGTACAGATAGTCCTCAACCTACGACCCAATTGAGCCCAAAATTGATGTTGCTAAGTGAGAAATTTCTTAAATGGGTTTTGTCCCATTTTACGACTTTTCTTGCCGCATTTGTTAAATGAATCACTGCAGTTGTTAAATTAGTAACATAATTGTTAAGTGAATCTGATTTCCCCAATGACTTTGCTTGTCAGAAGGTTGCAAAACGTGATCATATATAACCCTGAAACAATACGACCATTATAAATATGAATCAGTTGCCAAGCATCCGGATGTAAATCATGTGACCCTGGGGATGCTGCAACGGTCGTAAGTGTGAAAAATGGTCATAAGTCACTTTCAGTGCCATTGTAACTTACTGAACAGTCACTAAGAGAACTGTTGTAAGTCGAGGACTACCTGTACTTTTATCACTTTTTTGGAGGGGGTCATCAAGTTTTGGATACCTTGCTAAGTGACTGGTGGTACTCAAATATTGCCATGTCCTAAAAGTGGTACAATCTGTGAAAAGATTGAAAAGCACTGAGCTAGGTTTTTGGGAGTTCATATGAAAACAAGAATTGATAGGTTGATGATATGTTATGCTCTAGTGAATGGTACAATGAAAAAAAAAGTAGAGATGAATCTATGCAGCATTCTGAATGAATACAATCCAGGGAACAAAATACTTTGCTAGGTGACATGAATTGGTGGGAACAAGACAGGAGAGTGTCAGAAAAGTCATGGACCTTTGGGAGGCCAGGAATAAATAAATGGGGAATGGTAAGTAGAAAAATACGCAGCTACTTAAGCATAAGCCTGTTTACGCATGCATAAGGCGAAGGAATATAAAACTTAAAGCATTATTTGATCAGTAAGGATTGAAGAAAGATTGTAAATGTGGGAGAGATCATTCTTTGGGAGTGAAAATGGGGAAAAGGCAAGAAGCAAAAAAATTAAAAACAAGAGAAAGTACAATGACTTCAGGAAGAGAAAATATAAGCCCCACGTGAAAAAAATCATGATTAATCTATGCAAAGAATGAATACGAGGAAATGTGTGGAAACTGCATGGAACACAGTGGAAATAATTACAAAACAGAGATATGTGGAATTGTGCTAAAAGGAAGTATAAATAATAGTTATCAGAATGATGAAGTGGAAAAGGATTTGGGTGAGGGGAAAATACATGTAACAGAATACTGCAAAAATAAGAATGAGAGAAAGATAATATGTAGAGAAAAAGGGAAAGGAGGGAATGTTGGGAAGATTCTAGATGACATGGGAATTGCAGTGATGTGTTAAAAAGTGGAACTGAAAATAATACTATCAGTGTTAACGTCTAATAAGCATTGATAAAAAGTGAGAAAATTAGAAAATGGTAAGCTGCAGGTATAGGCAATGTAGCTGGAGAAGTGTTACATGGTTTGATTCTGGGGGAGCTATGTGTCTTATTTAACGTGTATATGGATATTGTGTTTGTGGCTGTAGATGCAATATAAGATTAGAATGTCACCATTGCTCCCCTATATGCAAACAGGTATGCAAAACCAGGGTGTTAAGTGCATCTGGAAAGATGCTTTGACAGAATTTTGATTAAAAGAGGTGGCAAAAAGCAAAATTGGGGAAGAGCAGAGCAGCTTTTCACTAGACTTGAGGGTATGCAAACTTAGGAGAAGATAATCTTATTGGGCATTTGTTTATGTAGAGCAGTGCTTCCCAGATATGGGTAAATTCTCCAAAATTGGGTAAAAGTGTTTTTTCTTTGGTAACAGTATGCAAACTCATTACCAGATCACATGTATATGTAAATTGACAAAGAGTTTTATCCACATTGGGTAAAAAGAATTTTCTGATAAGTGGTTTTGAGTAATGAAGGAAAAGGTTTGAAATTGATTTTAAAAACATGATGAAGTAAGTTGCCTTGAATTGTAAAATATTTTGCATGAATATGTGTTGTTGGGGACATTATGGTGAAAATAAAAAATATGTTAGAACTGAATACTTGGTGAATGGTTCACCATGCAGCACGGAGCAGTGAAGGATACCTCCTGTCTACAGTTTTACTGCCATAATTATACTGATAAGAAAATATAATATTGCCTTCAAGATCATCTAATTTTCTTTATTCCAAGTGAAGGATTTTCCTATATTTAAGGAAGTTTTCATTTATAATAGCAATCCTATTCAGCAGTAGCTAGGCAATTATAAATATTTATAAATATTCAGGACACTTTATATTTGTAAACCACATCAATTCTGTTAACAGCTGTTATTTCAGTTATCAGGTATTCTGACTATTAATCAAAAAGACATACTTGCCATAATTAGAATCTCTGGAATCAGTTTATTTATTCGTGTCAGAAACATCACAATTAAAATAAGGCATACTATATGACATAAAAATATAAAATACAAGATTAAAATATATACAAATTAAACAGATCTTGCCCAGAAACTAGCAACATTAATTGTGTTCTGTTGCACTATTGTGAGGTCCTCAAGTGTACACTGATCGAAACACAAAGGGTGGGTATATGTAGTGTTATTGTCTGCATGTCGCCATAATCGCAAAGAGCAGAAGCCACCGGACACACCCATTTGTTCAGAATGTCTCTGGATCTTGTACCCGTGTGCAGTCTATTCAACGATTTTCATATTTCCCAGCTTTTGTCAGGCCCAGGTGCCAGCTCCTCTGTTGGTTCCATCCAGTGCTAGTTCTTTGTAGCTGTTGTGGCCTTCCAACTGCCAGCAGAGCTGGCAGCAGAATCGGAAGAGGGTGGGGAGGAACTTGGGCCAGTTCTGGAGTCTGGGGAAGGCTCTGATGGATGCTCTGTGTCGGACACAGATTTACAGCCAGTGCCGTCCAACATTTCCCAGCCACTGGAGAGGCAGCTGCCTTTGGAGGCTGATATGAGTGAGGAGGAAGAACAGCTGGGACCTGTTCCAGAGGCATTTATGTATAGAGCTGTTAGGAGAGGGGAACAACGGAGGTCAAGGAGTCGACTCAGGAAGCAAAGCAGATGTGGACGCAGAATGGCCCCTCCCTGGTTGGGGAATAAATAGAAGGAAGGGGGAGTGGTTTCTGAAGATTTTGCTCATTGTGTTTTGTGCCACAGAAACCGCTTGCCAGAACTTAATTTACAGCCTTTCAGCTGGGAGCCTTACAATTATAGCAAGGAACTAATAAGGTCTGTTACTTCAATTAACTCTTTGAAGGACTATTGCTTGGACTTTTCGTTGGTGAATGCAATTAATTCACTAGAGGTAAATAAAGGGGGTTTTGTGACAAGGAGTCTATTTCTTGCTTCTGCTAAGCCTGGTTCAGAACAGTAGCTTTCCATAGATCACTCTGCTTTTAAATTCCGCAAAGTCTTCCATCAACCTAAGGAAGCTTTTCCTGGAATCTTAGACTATGTCTTTCTTTGCTATTCTCTGATGATAAAGGAAATGAGACCATATTTACAAATGTTCCTTTTAAAAGACCAAGAAAATCAGCATGTTAAAAGCCGTATTATATTATATTCATAATATAGCTTTTGTTGTTTCCCCTCTCATATGAAGGTGGATGAGGATCTAGTGAAGAATTGTGGAAAAATGTTACTCTTGGATCGCATGTTACCAGAACTAAAAAAACAAGGACACAAGGTATTTTGAATTTAGTAAAATAAAAATAAAAATCATACCTCTGAGATAAGTTAACTAAGGAATATTTCCTCAATTTAGGTGGTGCTGTTTTCACAAATGACCCAAATGTTGGATATTTTGATGGACTACTGCTATCTGAGAGATTACCAGTTTAGTCGTCTGGATGGAAGCATGTCTTATGCAGACAGAGAAGAAAATGTAGGTGATTTTTTTCTCAGAAACATTAACTTGATTTGCTTAATTTTTGTAAGATTTATCAAGAAAACAAGTTGAGTGTAAGCTATTTGGCTTCAACTTATCCTCTGCAAAAAAAATCATTGGGAAGCCTCTGCAGTCCTGTTGCTCTGTTCTGGAGAGACATTGTTGACATGATAATGTTATATATTATTATAGAATTGCAGGAAATTAGTGTGGATTATGGTATGGAAATTAGTGTGGGTTAATGGATTATGTCTTGAAACATACATTTGTGATGAAAAATATATCCAAAAATATTTAGATCAGTGTTTTTCAACCTAAGCAATTTTAAACCCTGTGGATCTCAACTCCCAGAATTCCTCAACCATGCTTAGTTCAAAATGTATATATATATATATTCATGTATGTCATGAATAATTGCAGGTGTAAGGGCATAATTTCAAATTAGTTTTGAATTGAATGCCTATTTTATTTAATAAGTTTTCATTTGTTTGGATTTTTAAAATGTATTCTGTGATGGCTTTTTCTTATTTTATTTTTTTAGTTTTCAAACAATTCATTAGGAATTTTTAAAAACTACTAAATTTTCCACTATTTTTAACACATGTTCTTAACCTTCTCAACCCCCAAAACAATGTGAAATATAGGAGTGTGCCAAAATATAATTCTTCCTATAATTTTTTGTAGTTGAAGCAGAAAGGTGGCTAGAGGTTTCTGTTATCTTTAAGGGCAAGTATGCCAATTTTCCTATTTCATGTTAAACTGGCGATATTCTGCCTTTTATAGATGAAGAATTTTAATGCAGACCCTGAAGTTTTTATATTTCTGGTGAGCACACGGGCTGGAGGTCTTGGCATTAATCTGACTGCAGCAGATACGGTCATAATTTATGACAGTGACTGGGTATGTACTGTGTATTCTGACAGAAGTCCTGATCCCAAAGGACTGTATATTCAACTCCATCAGTAGAGTACAGTTTCAGAATCCACTTGGAATTTAAGTTCTGCCTATGAAATCTGGTACAATCTTAGAATAAATACAAATTAAATTAGTGAGAGCCAGTTTGGTATAGTAGTTAATGCACTGGTTAGTAATTGGGAGATTGTGAGTCATGCCTTAGCTGGCTAACCTGTTGAGCTGGCGAGTCACTCTCACTCTTGGAATGAGGCATTGGCAAGCCACTTCAGAAAACACAGCCAACAAAATTTCATGGACTAGTCCAGGCAGTTACCAGGAGTCAACATTGACTCTCAACCAAAATAATAATAATAGTAAAACATAGTTGTATAGTTATCCTTATTAAATGTAAGTACAGGTAGTCCTCAGCTTACAACAGTTCATTTAGTAACTGTTCAAAGTTACAACAGCACGGAAAAAAGTGACTTATCAAATTTTTTCACATGACCATATTAGCATCCTCATGGTCCTGTGTTCAAAATTCAGATGCTTGGCAACTGACCCTCATTTATGACAGTTGCAATGTTCTGGGGTCATGTGTGATCACGTTTTGTGACCTTCTGACAAGCAAAGTCAATGTGGAAGCCAGATTCACTTAATAACCATGTTATGAACTTAATAACAGCAGTGATTCACTTAACATAAGTTATAAAAAAAGTTATAAAATGGGGCAAAACTCAGTTAACTGTCACTTAGCAACAGAATTTGGGGACTCAATTGTGGTCATAAGTCAAGGACTACCTGTAGTGGTATGCCATTTAGAGTCCTGTAGCTTTTTCCTTAAGCATGCCAAATTCTACCAACCATAGATACAACATAATGTTTCTAACAAGACTTTGTCTCTCAAATTCAAAATTTAACTGGAGAATATTACATTTTTTCTTCTTCTCCTAATTAAAGGTCCCAACTTAGCACACTTCAAAAACAGGCAAAATAACTAGGAATAACAAAATTAACATAATTCAGTTCTTCTGTCACCACTTAGTATGGGAGAATCCATAGCTATACGTACAATTGTCAAAAATTCAGTCCATGGCATTATCATGGTTATAAAATTCCATACGAAAGTTTGCTGTATCCCTTCCCTAACAGTACTTGTGTTGCACTTTCTGCAATTTAACAGCCAGCAGAATCCAAGCTTGTTGCCAAAGGAGAAGCTTTAAGTATAGAAAAAGCCAGATTTGTTTCTGTAATTTCTTCAAGAATGTTTTTAAGCACATGTAAGAACAGGAAAAACTGCTTGTCACAATAATCAAGCATGAACAATGTTGAGCCCCAAAGCATCTTTAACCTCTCTAACCAAATATAGGAGATCCTTGGAATTAAATAAAAATGTAGATATATAAAAATACTTTTAAATGCTTAAAAGCTCACAAACTCTCTTGTGATACTTCAGCTTACAATGGAAGGTTTCTTGGGGTCACCTAGCGCTTGAAAATGTTGCATTTGAGAATAGACCAGAAAGTACTAAATATTCATTGACATGTTTTAAAGATCAGAAGCATATAAAATATTCAGAAACCTTAATAAAGGCTATACAAAGATTCAGATTCAATGGGTGACTTGTTATTTGAAGCATGTGGAAACATGCATTTAGCACCTATTAGGAATGCTTTAAAGTAGCTGCATCATCTTCTGAGCAAGCACAGTTGCCCCTTTACTTGATGTGTAGTGTGTATTATTGTTGCATTGTAGATATAAGTCAAAGTCAGTTGTCCCCATCAGAACTTTTTTCCCTAATTGTTAACAACTCAGAAGTTATTTTTCTTAAGAAGAATTGTTTACATTGAGATTAAAAGATAAATCTGATGTTCATGTGCCATTAAATATTAAATTGATATATTTTCTTTTCATAGAACCCTCAGTCTGACCTTCAAGCACAAGACCGATGTCACAGAATTGGTCAGACAAAGCCGGTGGTTGTATATCGCTTTGTAACTGCAAATACCATTGACCAGAAGATTGTGGAAAGGGCCGCTGCCAAAAGGAAATTGGAGAAGCTGATAATCCACAAAAGTTAGTAATATCTACAATTCTTCAAAATCATGTTCACAATTTTTGTTGGACCACTAGCTATGAGATTTTGACATTACTATGCCTTTAATAGTCTTCCATTTAAAAGCTGTTTGTTTCTTTATGGCACAACCAACAGGACAGTCTACAAGGACAATCTGTAAAAAAACAACACAAAACATAAAATGTAAATTATTGCAGAAAGCCCTTACTAACATTTTTCAAACAAATAGGTCCCTGGATTCCAATTCCAGTCCCATGGAGATTTTTTTACAGTTTGGGAGCAAACTAGGAGAAGATCCTCTCCAGCATCCTTGATAGTGGCCTTCTATATCCCAGGAGCTCAGACATCTTCAGAGAGACATTTCCTGCATATCTTAATGATCCATAGGTTAATAATGAGACAGATACTTTTTTTAGGCAGCTAGAGTATGTGGCATTTCAAGCTTTAAAAATCAAAAAAAGCAACAGTTTATGTGGTTCCTATGAAACAAATGGCATCATGGTTAAACTTTTAATATAGTTAATACAATATCACATTGCCACATTTTGAACCAATTGAAGCCAGAATGTATTCTTCAAAGGGTAGCCTAGTTCTTAGGCTTGTAAGCATATTCATGATGTAATCAAAGCATGGATGACTATTACTAAAGTTGTCAGGCTTAGACTAGATTGCAGCTGGGATGCTAAATGTAGTTATATAAAAACTCAAAAAATTCAGTACCTGAATACAGACTTCTGCTAATAACTGCAGCAAAGACCAAGGAACTACAGATAGTCTGGTTCCTTCAAACCTCTGGATAAGGAAAGGGTGGGAAATCGTTGGTGTGTGTTCTGGATGGCTGCTCTTCATAAGGAGATTGCAGGGCAGTGATTTTCCACAGATTTGAAATCCAGGAAATGATGGGATAAGCCATTTTGCTCACTACAGCACAGAACTTTAAAAGACATTCAATTCATAATTTCAAAACTGGACACTAGAAGAGACTAAAATTTATAGGTGGAGGTAAGATTTATAAAACTTCAAAATGTTCTAATGATGAAAATACATGAGACTTTTGAAAAACAGAATCAGAAAAAGGTAGCTACAGTATAACAGTGTCAATAATGATGCCAGCTTCGATGGATATAATATGTCTAAAAGATGGTATTGAAAAAAACAAATGTAGAACAAATTTTATCTGACAGTATTAAAAATTTATTTATAACTGACAATCCAAGAGAATGACTTAGACAAGGATGCTTCATTGGATCTGTAAAAAAATAGTGAGATTTTAAAATTTAAAAAAAAAATACAAATGATAAACCAAAAGAGAGTGACCTGTATAATAATAAAAAAATCACTGACAGTGCTGTTCAATAATTTTTGGTTTCCCTTTAAGATCAGTTCAAAGGTGGTAAATTTGGAGTAAACCAGTCAAAGAGTTGCTTAGATCCCAAAGAGTTAATAGAATTGCTGCAGTCCAGGGATTATGACAGGTATGATCTGCTTGCTTCTTTATTTATTTGATTTATTTTCTTTTTCTTTTCTTTTTTTGTTTTGTAGTTCAAGGTGGCATACATAGCACTTTGTCCTCCTGTGAGGTGGGCTGTGTTGGGTTAGGGTTAAAGCAGAGGGACCAGCCCAACATTATCCAGCAAGATTCCATGGCTGAGGATAGACCAGAATCTGAATTTCTCCATTCCTGGTCCAAGCCCTTAATCATTACATCACACTGGTTCCCCAAACCGAACAAATAATTACATGAAGGAAGCATTTTTTAAAACTACAGCTAAAGTCATTGCCAAAAAGTTAAGTCCTTAAATACAAGGGAACTTAATAAAAAATATTTCCTTCTTTCTTTTTCTAGAGAGATTAAAGGTTCAAGAGAAAAAGTAATAACTGACAAAGATTTAGAGCTACTGCTGGACAGAAGTGACCTTATCAGTAAGTACTAAATATGTTATTATGCCTTCTGTTTTATTCTTTTAAGAAATTCATTCTAAATATCAACTTGTATGTACTACTGAGGTGGTAAGCACCAGTATGCTTATGATCTTTCCTTCTTATCTCCAACCCCACCAACAAGTCTTTCTCCTGGTGTGTGTGTGTGGTGGTTGGGGGGGGGGGGGGAGTGATTGAGATTTGAGTAGACCAATATTTTTTATGTTTGTCTTTAATCAATACAGGCCCTTTCCTGTCCACAGAGGCATTTATGTTGTGACTTGTTGTCTTTTCCAAAAATTCTTTCCTATAGTCTAATGCTGTCACTGAGACTGCAAGTCTTCAATTGGGTCATTTAAATAGTACTTTCCTATACTCTTGGGCTTCCCGATAAATGTATGTTGTTACCCAATACCTTTATCTTAATTTAATACATCACCACCAAGTATTTCCCTACCTTTATTAAGCAGCCATTACATCTGTCTGATTTTTTTTTAAAATTTGCCCATCCTCAAGATCTTGTGATAGAATTTGTGAGGTTTAAAAGATTTATTTTCCATAAAGTGGGCATTTTGGTTGATTAAAAAGGAATTGTTTTATACCGTATTAATTTTACACAGCTTCAGTTCCATGCCCTATGAATAAACTTTCAATTATAGACACTAATCCATACCCTCTTTGTGGAAAAAAACCCTCTATCAGGACTACCTTCATTCTTCTTTGGACTGACCACTCCCAGTTTCTTTAACTATTCTTCACAGTTCTGTTCTTCCAGTCCTTCACCATCTTTGTTATTTGTTACTCTTCTGTGCAGCCTTTCCAGTTCCTCAGCATTCTTATACTCTGGCAATCAACCAAAGCTGGTTGGTCTGACCAGTGTAATATAGAGTAGTTATTATCACACTGTTTATATCTGTTCATATAACCACTGAGCCATGATGTCTCAATGGTTAGAGTGCAGTACTGCAGCTACTTCTTCTGACTGCTGGCTGCCAGCAGTTTGATTCTCACGGGCTCAAGGTTGACTCAGCCTTCCATCCTTCCGAGGTCAGTAAAATGAGGACCCAGATTGTTGGAGGCAATATGCTGACTCTG
>JANHFL010007436.1:216960-238213 GCA_032468155.1 Oxyrhabdium leporinum
TAAAGATGGCGGGGGAGACACGAGGACACAACACACCAGCCTTTGGAGACAGTCAGCTGCCTGGGGCTTATCAACCCCTGCATTGCATGGGACATCTCTAGGCATTAAATTGTTTCTTTGTGTCACTTCTCAGACATTTAGAGATTTCCAAATCTTTCTACATTATGTCCACAAATGTAAATATCTTTAATAAAAGTCAAAACCTTAAAATGGTAAAACATTGGATGTCATTTTAATGAATGGCGATGGGATGAGTTTGCCTCTATCCTGTAGCAATAAATGTGCATTCTTTTGAAAGAAAGCAGAGTTTTATCTCTATTACTGAAAGTAATATACCCACCTCAAAAGATCTAACTATTAAATAATTATCTCGTCAAAATAATGGAGTTTAAATTCCACACAAAGAACGATGAATTTTCAGACATTTAAGAAGCTCAGTTTTGTTTAAATGGAAGTCTGCTGTTTGTCTGTGGTCCTCTGAACTGTGTGCTTCATTTCTTCCAGATCAGATGAAAACTTCTGAGAAACTGAAAGAAAAAATGGGCAAGTTTATGATATTAGAGACCACTGATGATCCCGGCATGTAAATTGTAGTTCAGAATTTGGACAGTTAAATAATATTTCTACCCCTTTGTAATCTGAACCTGGATACTCTTTTAACAGTTACCTTATTTTTGGTCTCTGTTTCAAAAAGCATTATTGTCAAAAACTCTGAAGAGTAAGTTGCTAAGTTTTTGTATATGAAAAGTTAATTTTGGAGCCTCTTGTTGATACCTGAGAAATTTTAGATTCTATTTTTGTCTTGAGTAACTGACTAATCTGTACTCTTACTGCAAAATTTTTGATAAAGAAAATTTACTTCTAATTTTTTACTTCTCACTTTTAGTATGTTTTATGAACAGAAGATATTCAGAGTATTTGTTTACAACCCTTGATTGTACTACTTCAGTTTGTGTTGACATTACAAATAAATGTTATTTTGCTTGAAATGTTTTGTTTAATCACTGCTCCTGGCAAGTATTATTTTCTTCTTGTATAAGAGTTGCAGTACAGCACATTTCTGTCTCCTTTAGCTATTTTACTGTCGCCAATTAATACTGCTTTTGTTTCTTTTTAATATTCTGCTTGCACATCTTTAAACTTTGTTGACAATAGTTTGACATTCAAGTCATCTAAAAGAAGAGTTTGTCTTTGTATACATTTTGCCACAGTTGAAAGAACCAGGAAATTACTTGAAGGAGGCAGAATATTCAAACTTCTATTTCAAACTTCTATTTGGATTCATAAAACTGTTTACTTTTGTAAATTAGTTAAAAGATTAGAACAACTAAAATACTCATTAGCAAAAAGGAACAAAGGAGGGTTGAGAAGTTTATTGAACACAAGACCAAGAAAATGAATGAATCTAATAATACGTAAAAGAGATCCACAATAGCAACCGCATGGGGAAGACTGGACTGAGAATGAGCACGTGGCCTAAAGTCACCAGGGAGCTTTAATAGTTTAGGTTGGACTTGAAACTGATCTCTGCTGTAGATCAACAGCTCACTTGTGACACATGGCTTATTCAGTTATGTAGAATTATATTTCATAAGTGCATGAATTCATTATAGTAACATTCAGTGTAGTCCAATTTAGAATTACAATCTCTCAGTGAAGAATATCGGCGTCTTGAACCAAAACATTCATGATTATTTTTTGTCAGATTTTCAGTGTTCTGGAGTTGAAAGAAGCAGACTCCAACACAGTGCAAGAATCCAAATTAAGGCATCTTCGATGGCTGTCAACCCTTTGTTTTAACACATCCAGTGAAGGGAAATCCACCATCTTCCTGCATAATTAGTTTCATTACTAAACTGCTCTCATGGTGACTAATGGGAGAATACAGAATAACAGTTGGAAGGGACTTTGGAGGTCTTCTAGTCCTGCTCAAGCAGGAAAGCCTATACCATTCTGGACAAATGGCTGTGCAATCACTTTTTTAAAAAACCAAATGATAGGGCAGTTAATATCCTAATTCTCTGAAGAACTGTAACAAGTATTGCCACAGCCTTGAAACTTAAGAACCTGAGGTGGTCATATCTTGATCATAATCCAAAATCATGAAAAGAATCAGGAAAGATTGAAGAGGAAAATGGAAAAAATGCACATAGAAAGCATAGAAAACAAAATGGAGATTTTGGAAATTGTTGTAACAAATTTCTGCAATTAAGCATAAGGGAGGAGGTTTATTAGTATATTTCTCTAAATGGCAATTAACTATCTCTTCCTTTGATAGCATTGCTAATTTTGTAGATCAATATTGTAGGCATAATGAATCTTGGCCTCAATAAAGACTTTGAGCATCTGATGATGTCCTTAATAAAATAGTAGAATAACCTGAATAGCCTGAATAACCACACGCCAAATGTTATTAATGGATCTTGAGAAGTGTTTAAGTAGAGCGTCATATGAGTCCTATTACTTTGATGAGGGAGTTGAGAGTTTATAGATGATAGAAATCTGGGGGGTGCTATTTTAAGGAAGCAGTTTAAGAGAGAAATGTAACTTTCTACACCTGAGTAGAAAAATGAAAGACAAAGAAAGAGAGATTTGATGTAGCAGTAGATTCTATGATTCCTTCTCTACCAGTGAAAGGTGATGTCAACATAAATTCAAACATCAATCAATACAAGAATTTTAAGTTTATAATTTTGAGATGGTGACATATTTTTAACAACTATTCTCAAAATAAATTTGCAGGATGCCAATTCCAGTCAAATAAGTAGTTTCACCATGCCTCCACTTTCTAAAAAATATTTTCCTCTAATTACTATGGTGATTAAGAGCTAAGAAAAATGAATTTAGAATCCCCGAATAAAGACAGAGCTGATGTGGTAATTAGAATGAGTTTGAAACAGCCTTACCTTTTCTATTGCTGTAGCTTCTCTTTCTCTCTTCCCAACTTACAGGAGCATATAGTAGAAACCAGGGCAGATAAAAAATGAGTTGATTTGCTGAACAAGTGAATAAATAAAATTAATTGAAGTTCCTGGAAGATTCAGTGAAGATTAAAAAGTTTGAACTAAGCTGAGAATTTTTAATTCTTTTAGCCGGAAAAGAGTAAGAAAAGAACCAGAAGAATTAAAAGCCTTTCTACTGGTAGTCCTTTAAGAACAACGGGTATCATTGTGTTTGCTTAGGGCATATTTCTCTTCCGCCTGAAAACAACCTTCCTGGTATATATTTACAATACATTCAGGTTTATAGCAGTTGATAAGAAGGGATAAGAATTTATCAATTCAGTGAAGTAAGTCCTATAGCAGAAATGGGCAGTGGAAGCCCTATGCTCTATAGCAAGATGATTTGAAACAAATACTTTGACTGGGCTACTAGTTCATGAGCCTACTAGCTGCCAAGAACAAGGTCCAAGGACATGTCAGAACAATTTCCAAGATTTATTAATCCCACTGACAATTGTCTCTGGCTAATACCTTTACGGAAAAGTGATATTACAAAGAGTAGCTACAACTGTACCATCTTCTAAGAAGGAAGCTCAATATCCAATATTTTAGGTAGGATTTAGCCAATACAGATTGTCTTTATTTAGACACAGTGAAAAAAACATGGTTGCACAGAAAAATATCAAAATATTGTATATGATGAGTATAGAGAGGTACCTGTAACTAGAGAGTTGGTGAGAGGAAAGCAAAAACTCAGAGCCATGGAAAGATGTTAAGGGTTTTATGAATAAGCAAAAACTTTTTATTCAAAATAAAGGGAGAAAAAGCAAATATATATGCTCAATGAAGGGGGCAAAATACTAAAAGGTAACAAAATGCAGAACTACTGAACTATTTTGATTCAAACTTCTCCAATAACCAAAAACCGTGTGTTCCATTAGAACAGTATTTCTCAATCTTGACAACTTTAAGATGTGTGGACTTCAATTCGCATGCTGGTTGGAAAATTCTGGGAGTCGAAAGTCTACACATAAAGTTGCAAAAGCTGAGGACATTGCACTAGGATATTATAAACGACAAGATGAAGCCGTCCGATTGAAAGTTTAAATGGGCAGAAGAGCCGTGGTGGAGGAATACCTCTCTGCTTAAATTTAAATCACCTGGAATAGATTAACTGCTATATTCTAAGGCTCTGGAAAAACTAGGCAGTGGATGACCCCATCAGTATTGTCTTTGAGAATCTTGGAGAACTAGTAAAGAAAATAGTAGTGAAGAGCACACATTGCCCCTATCTTCAAAAGAGAACAATAAAACAAACTACAAACTAATCAGGCTGACACAAATCCCATCAAGATCATAAAGAGACTGATCAGCAAGTATGTTAAAAGTAAAATTGTAATTAGCAGAAATCAGCATGGATTTGTCAAGAACACATCTTGTCAGACTAATATCTCATTTTTTAATCAAGCAATTTCCTTAATGGACTGTGAGAACACTGTAGACATGAAAAGTACCTCAAACATGCAAATGAATAAAGCTAGTTAAGTGGGGCTGAATGCATGATAATTAAACAAGCTGTCTCAAAAAATCTTACTCAGAGAATGCTTATCAGTGGTTCATCAAAGCTCAACCTTGGCCTCTCTGCTCTTCAGTGTTTGCATGATTAAATTGATGAATGTTTATTAAATTCAGATATAAAATGGGGTGGAATTGCTAAAAAAGAAAGTCCAAAATGATTTTAATAACTTGAGAAATGGGTTGAATGTAACACAATGAAATTTAACAGGGATAAATGTGAAATTTCTCACTTCATTTTAATCCATTCAATTTAATGGGTAAGGAATAGTAAAACCAACAATGTAAAAACTTAATACAATAACTACAAACGAAAGAAAGTATAAAAGTAAAATGAGGGTGGATCTTACTAGCCACACCTGCATATAATCCAGCTGGGTTCTCAACCAACCTAAGTCAAGAACTGGGAGGACTTAACGTTTTCATGAGGGCCAGCTTTTGGAAGAAAACACTCTTCAGATATCTGAAGGATGTCACAAAGAAGAAAATCAACAATGATTTTCTTGTGTTCCACTGATTTTCTTGTGTGACATGGAATAATGGATATAAGTTACAGGGAGTCCTCAATTTAAAACCATATTTGGGGCTAGAATTTCCATTGCTAGAACTACCTGTAATTGGTTGCTCCTACCCCTTCCAAGAGAGAAAAGCCTCTGGGATATTGCCATTTGTATCTGACAACAAACCCAAATTTTAAAACATTTGAGAAAATTAAAACTACCTTCCTTTCAAGAAGCCACTATAGGATAGTAAATGGTCCAAGACGAAGATGAGCAGCTTTTCTGTGGGAAGAGCTTTCTGTACTCACCCTCTACAGATTACAGAGGAACATCAACTGGTTTTCAAATGCATGTTTCCAATGTATTAAGTATAACATTGTTTTGCACTTCAACATTCCATGTTCAAGAAAATAGCTTCAGGCTAAAATAAAATAGATTCCAAATGAAGATCCAGCAATGCTGTACCACTGGAACAATCAAGGAAAGGAGAGAAAGCTACATAATTACTTCAAAAAACTTTTTTACATTGTTAAACATTCTAAATTGTGAAATTAAATAAAGTGGGTGCTCAGATAGAATTGGTGCTATTAATACTCCAGCTACACAACTAAGCTATGATTTAGTTCACTTAGATTGGGTTTAACATGTGTGGTCTCAGCTGATGTAGTTATTCAGAGTTTCATGCCTTGATCAAATAGAAAAATATTTTTATCTTTTAATATGTTGAAAAAATGCTCTGTTTGAGAGAAATCAAGGTTTTTCTTGCCTTCACTAAGCACACTCACTACAAAAAATTGTTTTCATTTGTGCTCTTTCCTAGCTAATAAGTGCACAAGTTTATTATCAAGAACAAAAGGGTAATGCAAGTGTTACATTCAGTGCATACATACTGTATACTATCCCTTTTGTGTGTGTGTGGCACTCTAATCTTTAGAATTATTTATCATTGCTTAGTAAGTGGATACAGACCTATTCCTACACTTCCTAGTTTTTCAGTGCTTAGCCTTACTGAGCAGCAGCAGGGACATTACCAAAGAAGGAAGATCAGTTAGCTTTTTGTATCCATAAGTCTCAATGCCTTTAAAAGGAAACTCAGTCCTGTTACGCTCAGTTGTGCTTGCTTGTTCATCATGTAGTCTGGATTTCTATGCAAAGAATCCTATTCCCTGTCCACAGCAGAAACTTTGGCAACATTTTCTATAAATTGACAGGCATTGATCAAATTCTTTGAAAATTTTGTTTTCAAAGAAGATTTAAAAGCATTAATCAAAAGTAGGAACATTTTCCCCTGGTCCTCGGCTGAAGGCATTGCTGCCCTTTGTACAGAATGTAACTAAAAACCAAACCTATTTTAACCAGTTACCAATCTACAGCAGCACCTGTCTTTTTACGCCATATCTACATAGACTTTGGAAAAGACTGGAAAATTTAAATATACAAAGTCAGTCAGATCACTCTGTCAGCAGATGTGTTGACATCTACAAAAACATCCAGAAAATTAGTACAGGACTTACCTTTACCTTTACAAAAGCCATGTTAATTACTTTTCAGTAAAGCTGGCTCTTCTAAGAATGTAAAAGTAGCTTTGTTAGAACTGGTCCATCTTAGGTTCAAATTTTGATTTTCAGTGTAGTTAACCAGATATCTCTAGAAATTTGCAAGAAAGAGAAGGAAACATATTCCTCTCCATTTCTCTTTAATTGCCATTTAAAGACATAAACCTAAAGGCAATTGAGTTATCCTTGATAGATGTGTCCTTTGTGAATTGAATTCTGATTGCTTTTATTTAATAAGAACTACCGTTTTACCCAGAATGGAAGTAAGATTAACTGGTCAAGAGTCTCCTTATCTCCCTTCAATTCTCTTCCCAAGCATGGAAAACATAGTTTCAAAGAAAAGTTGTATATTCTTTCTGGCCTCCAAGCTATAATAAAAAATTGAATTGCATGTTTTTGTTGGATTAGCAATTACACACATACCTACCCTTTAAAGGCTGGTACTGTTGGTTCCCACATTTATATTTCTTAATTTGTCATTTAGGCTTACATTTTAGGCACTCTTTAGTCATGTCTTCTTATTTTGCCTGGGTTCACCTGATTTCCCCCCAATTCAGCTAGCAAAAGTTCCAGCCTTGGGGTTTGACAGAAGCAGCCATGCCTGCTAGAAAAGGCAAGGCCACCACTGTTTTGCAACCTTTCAAAAGAATATTATACTCTTAAAAGGTGCAGGCTTCGTCTGTTTTCCATTTTATTCCATTGGTTTGCACAGAGGAAGATTTTCCACTAAGGTTGTTTTTGGCTAACGTGTGGCTCAGCAGTAGAACAACAACAAGAACAAGGGAAGATGATTGCTTTAGGAACACACTGCTCTGAATGGAAGCTTGAGATATCTAACAAGCAAAATATTTTAGATCTGCCTTTGATTTCATTCTGCCAGGATTCCTTGTTAAAAGAATGCCTTAATTCATTGGGGAATTATTTATAGCTTCCTTCCAAAGATACTGATGGGAAATTTTGGGTGGGCAAAGTATTTGAACAATAAACAAAATCCTAAGATAGTAAATGCAGGGAAAATAGTTGCCGCTGCTAAGTTATGCTCCATTAAGGCAAACCTTGTTCCAAACGCAAACCGTTAAACCAGATGAGGAGCAAGAGAGATGGAAAAAAAGTTATGAAATACAAAAAGCAGAATATTGAGCTGGGCCGGTGGTGTGCAATTTGGATAATGAAGCAGGAGAATGGAAAACAAGCATTATCTTCTTGGAGGTGAGGACAATGCCCATCTACTAGAAATGTTGGAGGAATAGCTCTGGCAACCAGGAGGCCTTCCAATCGCAAAGATCAAGTTGCTCAGCTACAGGCCGCACTGCAGAAGAAAAGAAAGAAAAACTCTCCATTGAAGAGTATCCTCAACAGTTTGGGCTTCAGCAAAGGATTGACACCATTGCTCCCATAGAGGATTTGGGAATCCAATACCAGTAACTCCCAGTAAGAACTTACATTCAGCTGACTTACAATCAATGGTTAAAGAGGTAGACTTCTTAAAGCTCAATATTTTCCATACCAGAGATATAAAATTGCTTTTGGCTACACATTTGTAAGAAGGCCCCCTTCCTCAGATTAAAATATTATTTATTCTTAGCGTTAAAAAGAGGCAGAATATTATATTTCCCCAAAGGAGAAATAGAGAAAAATCTTAACAGGCAGAAAGCCGCCCCAGTCTTCCTGCCATAGGAAAACAGCTTCAAACCAAGAAACTTGAGGAGGCTGGCCTTTAGGAATGTAGATTTTGTATCCATTCAGGAAGACTGGGCCAATCTATTCACAAACAAGATACCTTCAGCCACAGTTCCCACAGAACGCTGGAGCTGATGGGATTAAGAATTTACCTCCCACCCACCCAAATTCTAAGGACAGGACATGACCTTTAGGACATAATAGGATTTATCCACCACCATTAGAATAGCAAAAGACACAAGGCTTACTACATTGCCCAACCCCCTGGAGCATCTTGCTCACAAAACCCCAGAACCCTATAAAGATCCATCCACTCACCCGGCCAATTTGTCAGCCACCCCAGAAACATGCTGCTGTCACTGAAGTTTCTGGAAACTAAATAAACAGAGACCTTCTTTTCTTGCAGCCAGCCTCCATTTTATTTCCAGCATTTTTCTCTTGGCTTGGAACCGGACTCAATTTTTCCTCCTACACATTTAACTATTTGTCTTATCTGTAATTGTTGAGTTCATTGCAAACTTTTCCTGAAAAAAAGGCCCATTTATGATAACACATTGAAAATACAGCATGGATTGATCTGACAGCAGTGTGGCCTATGAACCATATAGCACTTTTTTATTCTTTTAAAGAGGATTCTTTTTTTCACCTTCCTGCCTATATCATGTTACACAATGATTTAATTAAATTTATGGATGAGGGATAAATAGAAGTAATACTGATTTGAAGATTTTCTAAATACTGTCCTCAAGCATTTTCTGTTTGCCCTACACTCCTCCCATTTCATTCTTAGTTTTATTAATCAGCATAAATGCAGATAGATGTGTACGCATATAAAAGTACAGCTTTATTTTTAATTGCAACTGAGATAAAAAGACAATGAATACTTAGAACAAGAATTAAAGTTCAAAATGAAGCTAAAATCAGATTTTAATTAAAAGGAAAGGAAAACAAAAGAGGCTGCACTGTTATAATAATGCAATTTCAAGAAGCAAAGCCAATCAAAATTAAAAGAACCACACTCATTTTCTAACTTAGATACAGGATATGAAAGTAAGATCTTGTATAAGGATCCTGTATTCACAAAAGACAGTATGCAATGGAACTTTTTGTTCTTTTACTTTTAATTGGTAATTGTTCATTTAAAATACAAAAGATTTATAGAATTATGGAAAGGACTTCAAGGATCATGTAGCCCTTGCAAAGTGCAGAAAAATTAAACTACCTTTGAAAGCTGCCAACCACCTCTTAAAAACCTCCAGAAAAGAAGCTGCAAGTTCCATAAGCAGAATGTTCCATTGTTGTACAGGATTTTTTTCCTTATATTTAAATGAACTTTAGGTCACTAGAGCTAAACCCATTCTTCCTGATCCTAGTTCCTATGACAATGTAATTTGGCCCCTGACCATCCTATGGCACCTTATTATGAATACATGAACAATGATATATCTCCCCTTAGTCTTTTCTATGTTCCTTTTGATTGTCCATACAGGGATTCCTTTACAAGCAGTCCCAGTTAGCAACCACAGCTTTGTATTTAAGATTTTCTTCCTATTGTCATGTTTCTTATTATTTCCTTTGATTTATTATAATCAATCTTTCTAAAATCCTTGGCTGATCCAAATTAGCACATCTAATGCCCACCTCTAATTTTTCTAAAAAACATTTTCCCCTCAACATGAACTCACTGGATATCTTGTGTTTTGCACAATTAGTCTTACCATATATCTAGGCAGCTGATATCTCCCATAACAACCACTTCATGGATTTTTTTCTAATGTTCACTTATTTTATTTAACAAATCTTCATCTAGGAGAACAAAAACCTAACAATAAAAAAGCCAAATTCGTAGATTCTCATTTGTGGGAGTGGCAACTGTATTAAAAGATTGTTGAAGAATCTTGATAATCACTGAATTTTTAAAAAATGTCAGAAGAAAAGAATATAAAAATAAGTCTGAAAAGCAAAAAAATATGGTTGACAGAACAGAACAAGATGCAGATTTGAGCAAGAAGATTAGAAGGGAGAGAAGAAAGTAGATAGGTAGAAAGGGATGACAAAATATTCCATTTTTAGCTAAGCTAGAAGAAAGTCAGGAGCAAGTCTAGTAACTTGTACATGGAGAGGATTAAGGATTAACTTTCAAGTTGTGTTTATATCCCAATTTGGCATGGAGAGGAGCTTGGTCACCCTGGTCTAAATTGGGAAATGCTGAATTAATAAAATTATCTACAGCTTTCAGTATGTCTGGCCCAAACATTCTTTATTTGCCCTGCAGATAACTGGTGATGCCTCATGTCTTTCTGGACGCCACCAGAAAGTTACATTGAAAGATTTATGTTACCTCTTGAAAACCATCCCAGAGGGGTCTGTACCCCACATTATTTCATATGAAGCCACTGAGATTTTTTGGATTTTATTACATGTTTGAGTTTGGGTTAGATATCACCAGTGTCTCTATGTATTTCCAGAGTGTAAAAGATTGAATGTGGAAGAATAAAGTTGAACTCAGACAAGATTGGAACTTTTAGTTGAGGGACTGGACTTCAGGATTCAGGAGTTATGCCCTTCCGGTTTTTCTCTCTTTAAAGTTTTGCAGATTGGGAGATTCCCTGATCCAATGCTATGGTAACTTTGGAGAGCTACTTAATATTAATGGAAGGGAGGTGCTTTTATTCACTTTAACTATAAAATAAAAAGTTCCTATTTGATAGAAAGAGACCTGGCTTCATAAACTTGTAGTTTCTAGACTAAATTATTAGAAGCTGCTCTTTATGGAACAGCCTTAAAGACAGTCCAGAAATTGCAGATGGCTTGCAAATGGCAGTATGAGCAGTGAATGGACCATTGGCTTTTGAAACAGCACCTTTGAGACAACTATGACCTGGATTACTGGCAATCTCCACAGACATCCAAGTCATAGTTGTCTCAAAGGTGCTTTTTTCTTCAAAAGGCAAATCAACAGTTTTTTCTTGAGGAAGAAGAAACCATTTCACTTCTCATCTAGGAAGCTTCATACTGATACTCTAATGGTGATAGTGGGGAATGGAAAGATATGTATTGACAATTGACTGGACGGGTGAGAGGATGGAAGGATTGTATTCCTTTGCAGTCATCTGGTTGTTAGCACTCTCTTTGAGAGTTGTTGAGGCCACTTGGGGGGTTTATCGGTGTCCTTAGGGTCACCTGAATGAGGGTGCAATTGGTTGTGGAATTTTTTTGGAAAGGCTGCAAGGGCTGCATTGTAAATTGGAGATAGGTGGTGTCTTATTCCTCCCCGCTCTGTTGTGGGAGTGGTGTTCAATCCTAACAGAGGTGGGTTGTTTTGCCCCTTTCAAACCAATGGTCCTCTCTATTCAAAATATGGACTTTGCCGTCTTCAAAGAGGGATCTCTGTCTTTCAAATGTGGATGGCTGCTAGACATCTTCTGAATTCATTTGTGATGGTGGCAAGGCTTCTCACAGCTTAGGCTCAGCTTCTTCAAGGATTCATTTCCACCTTTGGCAAGTCCTGCAATCTATATCCATCAGCAGCAGATTCAACTCTTTCCACAGCCAAGCCTGTATTATGGATTAAATGGCTACTGTACTGGAAATAAGCTCTCTATCGCAATTTAGGGAGGAACTTGAAATGTATTTAATTTCCCAGGACTTTTAATGTCAGTGGGTTTTTTTCTAACTTTTGTGATTTAGGATGTCTATTGACTCATAAATAAATTACCCAGAGAAATTCAGGGAGTGGTGGTGGACATATACTTTTTACAAATTAATTAATAGCAGAGGAGAACAAAGAATGTGAAGCAATTGAAAATCAGACATAAAATATACAGAATCAAAATTGGTGGGGAAACCACAAAGAATCCTACTCCCCCCCTCCAAGGTCCAGCCTAATTGAAAAGAGCACCAAAACCAGTTTCTTTATTGTAAGGAGTCATAAATAATTGAATAAATTTGATTTACAATGGAATAAGAGAGGAAGACCTACACACACCTGAGATTATGTTATAGAATGCTGTCTTTTAAGAGGAGTTTTCTACCTCAGCTTTCTAAAATCAGAGTTATGGTTATGGAATGTATTTTTCAAGTATGCAATCACACTATTAACAAGGTTCTTTCAAAAACAAAAATTATTTTAAGATCTTGCAGAAACACATGGTCTTTCTTGCATTTTCTTACATATAGATTATAGTGATAATTTCAGGAACTAATGGTAACAAGCAACCAATGTTTCCTATGGCTCTGGCATATTCTGTTTAACATTATAACAATGGTTTATACATTATGTGAAAGTCTGTACATGATTTTAAATGAAAGAAGCAGTTGTTTAGAAAAAAAAAATCATATGAGCTCATTTTTTTCAGCTAGCAATGAAAATACTTGTTCATGAGTTTTCATTCAGAAGAATCTATTTAATTGATTAGGAGTAGTCTTTTCCTTCAATTAAGTGAAAAAGGTTCTTTAGACAAAGCTATAATTGGCACAAGTATCAGCCCTCTAGTTCCACTTCATCTTTTAGTTTTTCTCTTGAGGAAGACACAAGTAATGACCAAGGATTACCTGTCAAGGATCCTCTTACCTTAATTGAATACAAAAGGCACTTTTGTAAGGAGGGAACAGGAGGACAGAAGTGTAAAAGGCAGCAGAGCTTTGATGCCTTTGGAGATTCACAAGGCTACCTGCTGTAGAAAGTCAGCATCTACCCCTCCTAGAAGAATGAATTTTTTGGGAAATATTTAAAAAAGGCAGAATATTGTATTTCCCCAGAGGGAGAAATGGAGAAACATGTTCTTTTAGAGACAGAAAGGAACCCCCACTTTCCTTAATAGCCTACAGCAGATGTCAGTACTAAGAGATAAAGAGCTTATTGAAAAGACAAGTATCTAGGTAGCTCTATTCATAGGCAAAGCAAATACTGCAGGCAGAAATCCATTCAAGACAGGATGTTGTGAAACTCCCTGCAGCAAAGTCTGAACAAAGGCAGAATGATGGGATTAGCCCTCACTCAAGAGCCAAAACATGATGAAAATCATTAAGCCACAATAGGAATTGCCCAACATCCTGAAACATCCTTGTGTTCTGAAAGAAGCCCCTTCATTGCATCATCTCAGGGCAGTCCAAACTTCAACCAAACATGGGAGCTCAGACAAACACTTAGGATTTGCATTTTCTCTTTTGCCTATAGAGCCAGCTATGACCCCTACATTACCCCTACATGACCTCATAGGAATCTGACAACAGCCAATAGAATACATGTTCTTGCACAGGAACAGGAACTTCAAGTGCAAAGCCCAAAGAAGATATAACCCCCACACACTCTCAACTCCATTTTGTCAGCTGCCCAGAACCACAAACCCATGTGGTTCTGCTTCATCAATAAACCATCTTTCCAATCAGCCTCCAACCTCGATTTTGTCCCCAGTGCCTTCCTCTCGGCTTGGACCTGGACCTGGATATTTCTTCCAACACTGGGAAGGGCCCAGCCTGGATGCTTCTCTCCTTTCCCTGTCCTTGTCTCCTTCCAGTTTTGCCCTCCCCTCATTTTCCCTTTCTTCCAGCAGAAGTGTTTGCAGTGAGTCAAAAAAATCAAGGTGGCAGCCACAATAATGCACTCACAAAGCTCTGCTATTTTAAGGCATTTGCAAGGGATTTGATCAGCCACACATCTTGTCTGTTTTTGATTTCACACCAATCCCCTGCTTCTCAGTTCATTTGCTGAATGCCCAACCTTTAAAAAAAATCTTATATCCTGCCTTTATTATTTTTATAAATAACTCAAGGCAGCAATACACACAATACTCCTCCCTCTTATTTTCCATACAACAACCCTATGAGGTGAATTAGGCCGAGAGAAAAAGTGGCTAGCCCAAAGTCATACCACCAGCTTTTTCATATCTAAGGCAGGACTAGAACTCACATCTCTTATTTTCTAGCTGGGTGCCTTAACCAGTGGAGCAAACTGGCTCTTTTCATCTTTTTCTGCTGAAAGAAATGCCTGATCCTACTCAATCTGTAATCTTCAATGCAATTCCTTCAGGTAGGGTCTGACCAATGCAGAATAAAGTGGAATTATGCTTTGTATATGTATTTCTATTGATAAGGCCTAAAAGTGGATTTACTTTAAGTCTTTGGGGGGTTTGGCAGCTGCATTCCATCTTGATTCATATTCAGTTTGTAATCAACCAACATTTCGAAAGATACTTCTCAAGTGCTATCACCCAAAAAGGCATTTCTCATCTGCATTTGATTTCTGCTACCTATTTCACATTTGCTTCTGTGACTATTCCCAGTCTAGTTCTTTGGACTGAATTTTATTTTTCTCTTCTATATTAGTTTCCTGTGTCATTCCACAAATTTAACAAAGTGCCTCTCTATCTTCTCATCTAGATTAGTAATAAACATGTGGAGTTCCATGATGAAGTCTTTTAGTTCCTAACTCCAGCATTCTTTGAATATGGTTTTCTAATTTTGTCTTCTTTCTATGGAGATTCTCAATCATCACGTCATGATTGTCCCCAAAGTGCTTTTTCAAAAGGCAAAGAAAAAACAAGAAGGACCAGTTGCCTTTTGAAAAAACACATTGGGTTTATCTTCTAAACCATTTGGAAACAATCATGTAATAGTTTCGTAAATATTTTTGTAAAATTGAAAAAGGACTGAAACATTCTCCTACAATCTACCAACCTGCCCCCCAGTCAAACTATGAATTAAAACTTATCTGACAAAGTTTGTTGATCTCAATTACTAGTGATTAAATTGCTAGTTTAATATCCAACTGTGGTACTTACAGATGAATTTGATTCATCTGTATTGCCCAGCTGTTCCTTTAATCTTGATTTGAGGTCAGAGACACTTGCCTTCCTCAAGTAACCAGGCTCATCACATATTCTCCAGGACTTTTCAAACATAATAAGAATATAGCAAAAGAAATCTCTGTTATTGTTATTAGGATAGTTTGTTAATTCTGAACATTCATTTTCCTTTTACCAGTTACGGAATTGCAGGCTATTTTCTTTTTTCCCTAAGGTAGCCAATTCCCATCTTCAGGAATTTGGTCTTGAGATGCTTTGCCAGTTTTAATAGCTATTTACTTGTTATTACAGTGGTTTTGATGACTTGTCAGCTCTGAACAGTAATTTAAAATTAATTTAAAATTAATTTATTGTAGATTTCTTTTAGTCTATTCTCATTATATATCAATTCTCTTTGAATCCAAAGCTTTTATTTGGCATTCCTAGTTTTTTTATATACATATAAATAGCTGACTACTCTGTAGTTCAAAATAGTTTCATTTTATTTTTCACTATGTATAATATCCTCTGACTTTCCCTCTATTTGGGAGATGAAAAAGTTTATCCTTTTAAAACCAAGGGAGAAATTGCTGTCCCCACCCCACTTTCAACTAGGGCTGTGTATGCAACTTGGGGAAAGCCAAATATCCTGACCTAAACCAATGTTTCTCAACCTCAATAACTTTAAAGTGGTGTGGACTTCAACCCCCAGAGTTCTTCAATTCCTTATAATGCTGGCTGGGTAAGTCTTAGAGTTGCCAAGGTTAAACAACACAGTAGTCAAAATGGAAAATTTATTTAGTTTTGAAATGAAGCCCCATGTAGGTCAGTGCTGCTCTGTCCTCTGCTAGTTTTGCCTGCCTATCCCGCTGCCGCTCTTTCGCTTGTCATCTCCCGTACACTTAAAGACGCGCAGCCGGTGGTGGGAGGGGTCTACAGGATCCGCTGCGGTGGATGCTCCCAGTCAGATCCCCCCCAGCTTTGACACCACTGACAACCCTGGTAGTGCAGGTTAAAAGACGGCCAGTTTCTCCAAATGAGGAGAGGAAGGGAGATCTTTGCCCTTAGAAGTGAGAAAAAAGCGGGGGGAAGGAACATGAAAGAGGCAGTTAAGACCAGAAAAGACATTTTCACCCTCGACAAATGGAATGGGAAGTCGTTGTTGTACGTATGTCATTAACAGCAACCACTGGCAAAGGGAGGGCAGTTTTCCCAGTGAGAAAAGGAAGATCACGAGGGTCAATAAAATAGTCAGCTAAGGGTTGCTTTGAAAAAACAAAAGCGGCTTTAAAAATCAACTAGGTTTTTTTTTTTCCAATCCAAGAACCGAGACAAGTAGTGGGTGTTTTTAGCAGGAAATCCGTTGTATCTTTTAACAGATAAAACTCGGTAGTCTTGCGAGGTTTATTCAAGACAACCAGAAGAAATGGTTGGCTTCTACGGAGCCCCAATCTAGATCCTTTGGAAGCACCGTTACAGGAAATCTCATTGGTTTAGAATTTGACTGCTGGTTTCCTTTCATGTTCTTTCTTCTACGCAATCCCAAATACATGGATTATTATTGATCTCTGGCAAATTTCAGGGACTTGCCCTGAAAATCAAGGGCCATATTTGCAAACTAGGGTGCGTGGTGTGGTAGGTACCCGTGTGTGTGGTGCGGTGGTGGTGTGTGTGCGTGCGTGGATTTACACCCTTATCAGGGAATAGCCGTGTTCCGGCGACACCCACGCAGCGAACCGCTTTCCAGCTCTGTGCATCGTGCCAGCTCAGCCTGTGCGCTTAGTTCTCGGTCCAGCGCGTTAGCGAACCCGCTCCATTAAGCGCCGAATTCGGCGTGCCGTGTGGACACGGTCGAGCTCGGATCAAACTGCAGCGCTCGGAGATTGCGAGCCGCCGCACCGTTACTCGGGTGGCTGCTTTCTTAACCTGCCCTGCTCGAGAAGGGCGGGCGGGGGCGAAGACTGCTGGGTCGCTTAGAGGCCCCCGGCCCCGGCAATGCCCGGCTTCCTGCCGCTGCGCGAGAGACAAAAGCAAGCGGGCCGCCTTTCCGGCGCTCCCGCCGCGGCCGGCGCTCCGCCAGCTCCTCTTCCCCCAAGCGCGGGCGAGGCCGCTCATTGGCGTTCGCGCGGCGGACGGAAGATTCCGGCTCCGCTGGGCGCCGGGACGAAAACGCGCAGTCCCCACTTGGGCGCCGCCGGGCTGCGCTTTCGGCCTGCAAGGCGCGGCCAGCAGGAGGAGGCGACGGCGCCACGTAAGGTAAGAGCGACTGGCGGTGGCGCTGGGAGCCAGGCTGAGCGGGGCAAGTTTGCTTGCGGTCCCCGAGAGGGGCGGGCCGCGCGGGCTGGGCTGAGCGTTGGTCAAAGGGCGCCGCGCCAGCAGCAGGCTGGGCGGCTCGCTCCTCCGCGGTCCTGCTGGAAGCGTCTCCCGGGCTCGCCACATCCTGGCCCTGCCGAGCCCTGCTCTGGCTGCCCGAGGGGACGCGGATGGAGTCCATTTTAAGGTCAGCTCCCGCGCCCTTGCCGGGGCTGCGGCGGAGGACGGGGGAGCCGGTACCCTTTGCGCAGATGGGAAAGCGGAGGCATCCGCCTCTTCCCGGCCAGTTGGTGCGGCCCGTCTTTCCTGCGAAAGAGCCCCCGGGCCGCCCGATAGAAGCGGCGCGTTTTGTGGAGCTCTGGGTTGGTGATCCGGAGGGAAACAGGGCTGTGGGGCATCGGTAGACTAAAACGCGCCAAGGAGTTGGGAGACTTTGGCGTTAAGATTTTCCTGCAGAAAAATAAATAGTATCAGGTGCGTTCCTGGGACAAGGACACCGATATGATTGGTTTGGTCTTGGCTTAGCATATTGTTCGAAAAGAACCCTGGCTCGATGCTAGCAGGATGCATGGATTTAAGTCAGTTTAGTGGAAAGGGGAAAGCGATGCAATTAATATTCCGATGCCGTGGATCTCCCCACACTTGCTGTCAGGGAAACAGATTTTAAGTTTGTTTATTTGCAGGATAAGGAGGAAAATCCTCTTTGCCCCAGTGCTTCTATCCCTGCATTACTAATGACTAGATTAAATACAGTTTCGTGTTTGATGAGAGGTGAAAAAAATGCTTTTTGTTGTTGGCAATATTGCGATGTATGTGACACTGCATTTCTATCACTGCAACCTGGCTTTTCTTCTACTTCTGTGCTACTACTGCTCATTCCTGCTGCTGGGATACATCTTGGATAGTTTGTGACAGCACTGCTTCTTTTCTTCTTGGTCTTTAGCAATGGAAAATAAGCTTGTTACCAGTGGACTTGATTATAAAGTAAAATAATCAAGTGTTTGTTATTTAATTGCCAGCCTTGGTTAGAAATAAGTTCATTAGACATTGAAATGTGATCATGTTTGATAACAAGGGTCATTTTTTATAGCATAGCCAATCATGTTAAAAATAGCATTAAACAACACTTTTGTTATAACCTCTTGGAATTCCTCAAGTATTATATTAAGAACTTTTCCACCACAAAGTAAATTTCAGCGCTCACCAATTTTCTGATTCTATCTTCTGACTGACAAAGGAGAGTGCAAAATATGATATTTCCCACCAGCAACAAACTTCTGTCGGGTATAGATGCATTTATACACACATATTGAGACTGCAACTCTCAGAAAACACAGCCAGCACTACCAAAACCATGTTTCCTGAGCATTTGAAGAGTTATAATTTTAAAGTACCCAGACGGCATAGGTAGGAAAGGCTGCCCTAAAATATGGCCAGGTATTAAAACAGTCTGAAAACAGATGGACATTTGTATCTGTTTCTCACAAAGAAGGAATCTGAATTTCTTTCTCTAGTCTTAATAGTTATAGCTTAGTGATTGCCTCATATACCAACTATTTGTTATGACAATGATTAAAAAGAAACTTTGTGAACAGTCCTTACATTTACGGTCTTTACAGGTCTATACAAAAAAAAAGGAAAGCTGAAGTAAGATCATAAAGCACAGTAATGGTTTCACTTGGCAACTACCTCACTTATCTACCAAATTGCAAGTCCCAGTTGTAGTTGCTAATACTACTTGCATTGATATTAATTGCTGTTTCCTCACTTAGTGCACAGTTAAACTAAACATATGGAGGGGAGGATTAGAAAAATGGTTCTTGGAGTTGCCCGATTAAAGGATCTTTTCTGGAATCTTTTGCAAAGGGAAACCCATTCCTGGCCTGATTGTCCAAACACTTTCCTGAGCTAGCCTTTAGAGGATAGTGATAGAGCAGCAGGAGATACTTAGTTCTACCAATAGATATGTAGCTCAGGGTTGAACTGTGGAGACCTGGTGCTCTCTGAGTTTGGTTGCTTGCAAACATTTCATTGCCAGACTAGATAACATCTTCAGTATTAAAACATAGAACAAGGTTGGGTGGGAACTTGGAGATCTTCTAGTCCAATCCTTTGCCCATGACAGAAGATCCTGTAACATTTCAGACTTTTGGGGGGCTTGATAGGATGAATACATGTGATCATAGAAAGAATAACAGAATAACAGAAGAGAATAATAGAATTGAAAGGACCCCAGAGGTCCTCCAGTCCAACTCCCCAAGCAGGTGGGAGACCCTATATCATTTCAGACAAATGGCTGTCCTTCTTGAAAACTTTCAGTAATGGAATACCCAGAACTTATGGAGGCAAGCTATTCCACTGGTTAATTGTTCTCACTGTCAGGAAATTCCTTCTTAGTTCTAGGTTGTTTTTCTCCTTGATTAGTTTCCATCCATTGCTTCTTGTCTTGCCTTCAGATGCTTTGGAGAACAGGTTGACCCCCTCTTATTTGTACTAGTAGCAGCAACTCAAATATTGGAACACTACTATCATGTCATCCCTAGTCCTTTTCACTAGACTAAATATACCCAATTCCTGCAACCGTTCTTCATATGTTGAAGGATCACCTTTGTTGCTCTTCTCTACACTCTTTCTAAAGTCCCAACACTTTTTTTATATTGTGGTGACCAAAACTGGATGCATTATTCCAAGTGTGGTCTTACCAAGCCAGTATAAAGTGGTACTAATACTTCACGTAATCTTGATTCTATCCTTTTAATGCAGCCTAGGACTGTGTTGGCTTTTTTGGCCGCTGAAGCATACTGCTGGCTTATATTTAAGTAATTAAATCCACTAGGACTCCAAGATGTCTCTCATAGTTACTACTATTGAGCCAGGTACCACCTATTCTATACTGGTGCATTTGGGTCTTTTTGCCTAAATGTAGAGCCTTACAAGTGGTTGTCCATTAGGACTCCAAGCCATCTCACAGTTACTGCTACTAAGCCAAGTTCCATCTATTCTATACCTATGTATATTTAGAAGGGAATGGGGTTTGCCCTCTGTTTATATACAGTAGTTTGCACTGTCAGTTTTGATGGGAGTGTTGTTTTCTTGATGTTTTCTGCTTGATTGGTTATCTGGTATTAACCCTTATGTCATAAAAGACTTTTAGGAAACCAATTCTGAAAATAAAGCCAAGCCAAATAAAGCCAAGCCAGCGAGAATTGTCTGCTTATCTTTTGTTTTCCAGGACATATTTCATAGGGTAGTTATGTATTTTTGTACAGTTTTATTGCAGAAGAATAGTTAAAAAGAGCCATGGTGGTGCAGTGTTTAGAATGCAGTATTGCAGGCTAATTCTGCTGACTGCCAGCATTTCAGCAGTTCGAATCTCACCGGCTTAAAGTTGACTCAGCCTTCCATCCTTCCAAGGTCGGTAAAATGAGGACCCGGATTGTTGGGGCCAATATGCGCTCTCGGTAAACCACTTAGAAAGCACTGTAAGGCACTGTGAGGTGGTGTATAAGTCTAAGTGCTATTGCTATCAATCAACAGTTCAACTATTGATACTGAATAAAACAGAATTCCTATCTAAAAAGTAGGAGATTGTTTGTGGTCTAATTATAGGGTGAGCAAGCTCGTCTTCAGACATTTAAAAGAAGCCAGCCTGGAAGTTACCAGGAGTTCCCTTAGAGAAGAGTTTCATATTGTGGTGCTGCCACTGAGAAGGCCCTACCCTGCCCAGTGCAGAGTACAGAAGCAGCATCCCCAGTAGACCATGATAGGCAGGTTTGCTGCTTCCATACCTGCTTCAGAATTTTACAGACAGAATTTATCATCTTACTTTAAGCCTAGTACTCTTCCAGCAATGACTGCAACCTTTTCTGTCATTCTACTATATGGTCACATTTTGCCATCCT
>JANHFL010007436.1:241244-252381 GCA_032468155.1 Oxyrhabdium leporinum
AAATTAGATCATGTCATGTTTTAAAATGTTTGTGCTGCCTGTATATAGTGACCTATCTGCATTTACTTTTTCCTGACCAAACTATCTAAACCAGGGCTGTGAAACTCCCGGCCCATGGGCCGGATGCGTCACACGCTGGCCATGCCTGCATGCAGTTTAGCAGAGGGGAAAAATGTCCCAATACACCATGTGACGCCGCCATGATGACTTGAGTTTGACGCCCCTGATCTAAACTTTGCTGCCTCCTGGCCTTCTGGAAAACAACTTCTCCTCCCCGGAATCCAGACCAGATTTCATCATAGTTCTTCAACTATGGTTATCTCTGCATTTGTGTTTCAACTCCAGGAAAACATGTTACCGTATCTTTATTAGATGACGACTGCAGTCATGTTGAAGAAATAGGATTCTATGTTAACATGATTATTGCTCTTAAACTCCAAACAGGCTTTGCCAAGTGGAATCTGCACCTGTGTCCATTTGCTATGGAGGGGAATGTAATGGTTTTCCAACTACTAGCAAAGGCTGTTTCACTGCTGTTCTGAAATAAAAAAAGATGTACGGTATTGCTGAAGGAAAAGGACGGCATAAATAGGCCACCTCTATTTTGTTGAAGTAATCAGATTAGTACCAGGATCTTGTTGGACACAAATATAAAGAAACTTGTTGTGCAGCATACAAGGATGTGATTTCTAAATCCTCATGCAATCTTATTGAAGGCATGGCCAAGCATTCTCTCCATAAGATAAAGGCTAAGAATTACACTAACCCTGTTTATGCTTTCTTAAAGGCAAGATTTTGCAGCCTCAACTTTGCAAAGCAGGTGGATTTTTCAAAGTAATCTTTTATTCTGAAGAAATAGACGAAAACATTCATGCATGTTAGAACTAAGATTTAAACTCTGACATTCTCCTCCATTGCCATGGTGCTGACATTGAAATAAGCCTCGTATTTTTTCATATTGGTCTCAAACCTTGCTTAGCAACAAAATCCTTAGTTAAAAGTTCATTGGAAGAGACTGCCTTCATTTCTCCCATTGCTTTTTTCCAATTCAAGCTTCTTGGTCTAGCCTAAGTGCATTAACATTTCAGAAGATCATGTGTGTGCTTTGGGGACATAAGGAAAGCATTACCAAAATGTAGGATGACTATTCTGATGCATGAGATAGGGTCTGTGTGTAACTGTAGCCCCATTTTTGTGGTCTTGGGAACCCTCTGGAATGGCTTGTTTAGGTTTTTATGTGGCCAATTTAGTCCCACCCAACAATGCCCCACCCCTATGACCCTCAAAGCCTTTTCTTTTTTTAAAAGTGCCTCTTTGTTAATGTAGCTTTCTCTGTTCTAATATACGATAATAGTTGCTGGGAGTTCAGCTGCACTGTTGTTGTTATTATAATTTACTATTATTATTATTATTATTATTATTATTAAATTACAGTACAGTGGTCCTCATTTAACAATCAGTTGTTCAGCAACCATTTGAAATTATGACAGCATTGAATGAGTGGTACTTACAACCAGTCTTGGAAGTTCCATCTGTCTAAGTATTCCTGTGCTCCCCTGATTGCAATCTGGATGCTTGGCAACTGGCTTGCACTTATGACAGTTGCAGCACCCTGGGATCACATGATCACCATTTGTGACCTTCCTTGCTGGCTTCAATGGGGAAGTCAGCAGGGAATGTTGCAGGTTTTTATGATAAGTCCTTTGCACTATCTCTCATCTGGCAGCAGCCACTTACTGCCTTCTGCTCTGCTTGTGAGCTGCCTGGGATTTACTTAATGACCTGCAAACCTTGCTTAACGATGGCAATGGGGAATGCCAGGATTGCTATTGCTAAGCAATGCAGTCATATGACATCATACTTTGGTTGTATTGCTTAGCGATGCAAATTCTGCTCCCAATTACTGTTGTTAATCAAGTAGTACCAGTATTTTTATTATGGTTCATGGCATAATCAGTGAGATATTTATGCTGGATTTGACATTTTTATCCATCTATTGAGTGCCTCCTAAGGATTTGGGATAGGGATTTGTTGTATGATGATATTATTGCAGAATATAAACTGTACCAAGTCAAGCTACCTTTTGTAATTTACTGATGGGTATTTTGTCAATGTCAGTAGTGTTCAGATGGTGCTCCAAATGTTTTGGGATTGCATCAGATATTGAGGAACTCCACAACAGCTATCGTGGTCCTTGTTGAGGGCAACAACCAATCTGATAAGGGTTTCTGTAAATTACGTCTCATCATATTGTTTATGGGCGAGACACTCTTCATGTGGCATTTTTGATGAAACCTGTCCAGTATGGTTGAACCTCTGGCATACCGTAGCTCTCATATTCTTAAGAGCACACAAGCCCCACAACTGCATCAAGGTAGTGCCTCACTGGGATATTATTATTAATCAGTATGATACTCTTTGGAAGGCTATGTTAAGAACTCTTCTAGGAATATAAATTCAGTATTAGTATACACAGTGTTCAAACTCTTGTATATCTTTGAGATACAATCCAAATTTAGTCTTTTGAAGACTGTTTGAGAAGCAACAAAAGAAATTTGGATTTTGGGGGAGATTTAGGTTTATTAAGCAGTTGACTGTGAACATAATTCTGTTGTAGCTACTTTTCATATGGCATTTGGATTTTGTTGAGGATATATCCCATCCCAGAATAAGTTTTTATGCTCCAATTGGTTCATAGATTTTACCACATGAAAAGTTACCTGTTTGCATCATTATTCAGATTAAGAGTCTTGAATCATTTAGGATTAGAACTTCTTGGACACAAATGAGGCTCCTTAACTTCCATTGTAAATAAAAAGAGGACAAAAGAATTTTTTTACAAAATATTACGGTATGAATGTTTTTCTGTTCCCAGGAGTTGATAGAGGAGCTCTTTCCTATCTTTTTTTTTGGTGCGAGACTTGAATAATGATCTCAGTTTCACGCAAATACTATTTTGAATTCAGAAACTGTCTTTAGCACCTGGGATTAGCATCACTTACTTAAAGAGATATGAGGATTGAGATTCAATTTCTGTCTGGAAATAAGGAAATTGTGTGGCTAGAAAGGTCTATGTTCAGCATGAAGTCCAGCTCTTGTAGGAGGCACTTGGATTGCAGTCCTGAGCAAAGCTTTGGTGGACCCACAAAAGCTTTCTTTCTTGGATTTCTTGGAAGAAATCCAAGAAGAAACCAGCCTGGTTGCACAAAGAGCTCTCTGATAAACTGAAAGACGAAAAGGATAAGTATTAAAAAAATGGAAAGAGGGACACATAACTAAAGCAGAATACCAGCATATAGCCCGAATCTGCAAAGATGAAGTCAGAAAAGATAAGGGTCAGAATGAACTAAGACTTGCAACAAATGTCAAAAATAATTATTAAAAAATGTTTCTTTCAACATGTAAAAAAAAAGAAAAAAGTCAAATAAACAATTATTCCACTAATGGGAGAAGTTGTAAGGAAATGATGGGCAGCAGGGAGAAAATAGAGCTGCTTAATTCATTTTTTGCATTTGTCATCATGCAGAAAGAAAAAATAGCTCAACCTACCAAAAAGAAGCGTAAAAGACAGACTAGGGATACAAATTAAACTAGGGAAGAAAATGGCAAGATTAAACTTGTTCACTCCAGCCTTTTTCATGAGGCAACTGGACCTTCTTGTTTTTTCTTTGAAGACATTTTGCTCCTTATCCAAGAAGCTTCTTCAGCTCTGACTGGATGGTGGGGAATGGAAGGATTTATGTTCCTTGAAGACAGCTGGTCATTTGCATCCTTTTAGAGGGTCACTGAAACAAGTGGATGTTATCTGTGTCCTCAGGGTCACCTGAATAGTGCTAATGGTTCCTGCAGTCTGCAATTTTTCTGGAAATCCATTCATGCTCCCACACCATTTGAAGGGTGTTCATCCCAAATTGCATAGCTAAAAGTCTAGTGATTCTCAGTCATCCAGGTCATGGTTATTCCAAAGGTGTTTTTTTGGGAGGCAAATGGACTTTTTTTGTTTTTTCTTAGAAGACATTTTGCTTCTCATCCAAGAAGCAGACTGCAGGAACCCTTTGCACTACTCAGGTGACCCTGAGGACACAGATAACATCCAAGTGCTTCAAAAACTCTCAAAAAGATGCAAATTACCAGCTGTCTGCAAAGAATATAAATCCTTCCATTCTCCACCATCCAGTCAGAGCTGAAGAAGCTTCTTGGATGAGAAGTGAAACGTCTTTAAAGAAAAAACAAGAAGGTCCAGTTGCCTCCTGGAAAAGCACCTTTGGGACAACCATGACCTGGATGACTGAGAATTGCTACAGACTGTCCACTCCAGACAAGTTCAAATCACCAGGACCAGATGGATTACATCCCACAGTTCTGAAGGAGCTGGCAGATGAGATCTCAAACTATTGAATCATATCTTTCCTGGAGCACTGGGGAACTACCAGAGGCATGGAAAAGAGCTGATTCCCATTTCAAAAAAGGGAAAAAATAGATCCAGGAAACTACAGACCAATCAGTCTGACATCAATACCTGGGCGATCCTGGAAAAGATAATCAAGCAACAGATCAAGCAAAGTTATAACCAGAAGTCCACATCGATTTGTCAAAAACAGATATGACCAAAACAAAACTTATTTCATTCTTTGACAAAGTGACTAAATTAATGGACTAGCAAAATGCTATGGACATAGTATACTTGGATTTCAGTAAGACATTTGACAAAGTAGATCACAACCTACTTCTTGGTAAGCTAGAAAAATGTGGGATAGGCGTCATCATCATCAGATGGATTTGTAACTGGCTGACAAACTGCATTCAACATGTATTCCTTAATGGAACTGTATTATATGGAGGGAAGTAAGCAGTGGTTCTGTTTTAGGCAGAGTACTCTTCAATATTTTCATTAAAAAATTAGATGAGGGAATAGAAGGGGTATCCATCAGATTTGCAGATCATGAATAGCCCATAACTCAGAAGATAGGCTCAAGATCCAGAAGGATCTCAACGGACTAAAACACTGGACCCTATCTAACAAAATGAAAGTCAGTGGAGAGAAAAGTAAGGTCTTACACTTAGGCAAGGAAAATGAAATGTACAGGTACAGGATAGCTGAAAGGTGTTACACAGTTACTGCTCAATAGCAGTAACTGTGAGAGGGATCTTGGTGTCCTAGTGGACAATCACTTAAATATGAGTCAACAGTGTGCTGCAGCCATCAAAAAAGCCACTACAATTCTGTGCTGCATTAACAGAGGGATAGTATCAAGATTCCATGAAGTGTTAGTAACACTTTATAATGTCTTGATAAGACCACGCTTGGAATACTGTTTCCAGCTTTGGTCACAAAGGAATACAACCTGCTTCTAGGGTTTCTTTTGGAGCAGTTTAAATGGGAAAATTAATTTAAAATTAGAATTCCAAAAGGCAAAATTACCTTGTTTGGAAGAGCTGTGAGAACGGCCCGCCCTTCACTTGATGATTGAGTCTTTTGGCTCAGTGTAGGACAATAAAATAATAATCATCATTTGACCCTAAAGTGCAATAACCTCCCCAGCTGTCTTGCCAGAGGGAATAAATAGATACTGTAAAATATAAATAAAATACATCCCTGTCCCAACTATGCATGCACAGACACTCCATCTCCTTTAATTGACCTCTCAGTTCTCTTCCTTTTCTAACCATTTCTGGAGAGAGCATCTCTGCTGCTTGGGAACCTTCTTGGGTAAAGATCCGGTATCCAAGATCAAAGGAAGATGTTATATTGCTGGGAATGGTAGAGCTGCATTTTTAAATGATAGATAAGTCTGTAAGAAATCATCTTCTTTGTCCGTTTGAACTCTTGTTTTAATTTGACATTGAATGAAAAATGTGCTTAATTAGTTGCATTTGACTGCTCTGTTTTGCTTCAAGTTTATCATGCCTTAAATAACATTCTTTGGCTTAAGGCTTCAGCGAACAACATTTTATTCCATGTATGGACTTAGCCTTCAGTGCTGTTTTCCTTAGAGGCAGTTTGTGTATTGGGACTTACAGTATGTATGTCCATGCTGAAGAGGTAGTTGAACCAGCTTTGCGCGTGAGACATTCTGGTTAAGACAGGCATTTCCTCCATTGTGGGTTTGATAAATCTAAACTCCAGGCTTCTATCCCCAAGTTAATTTTTTTTATAGAAGTGGTATCTCAAAGTGGATAATTAGCAACAGATCTGATTCTTAGAAAGCTTCCCTCCCTCCCTGTCTTGCAATTTAGGTCCTGAATAGCATCTCAGTCTCTGCAGCATTAGCTGCATCATCAATGAACAGCACTCTAGAAAGATCTGTTATTGCCTGGTAAGTAAATGTTCTAGGTTGGGTGATAAAATGAGTGCAGGCCTTCCATCGAGCATGTAAAAAGAGATTGCCATTGTCCATAGTAGTATGAAAACTCGAATGTTATATTAAGTTATTTTAGCAAAACGAAGAGTTGAAAAAACTTTGTTTTCTCCTTGTTTTAGAGTATTTTGTTCCAGGACAGCTGTCTGCCTTTTTGTTTGTTTTGTTTTGTTTTGCTTGGCTTCACTGGTCAAAATGAAATGTTGGATTTAAATTCTTTAGTTATTGCTCTGTTTGCTGTGTCTGTTGTATTGGAAAGTTAGGCAAACAATGGGTTTCTGATGTGTTCTGGGTGAAGGTTTTGCATGGCTTTCACATAATAATCATATCTTGGTAACCAGAATATAATGAATTATAACAAATGTTTTTCTGAAAGATATATTGTGTCGTTAACATTGTTATAATCAAGAAAGGGTAAGTTGAAAAGACTTGCTTTTGTCACTTCCATGGTGATTTCTAGTATTACAGCATGTTTTCAATTTTGTTATAGATCAGTTGCTTTCTGATCTGCTTTTGCATCTTCCAAGTATTGGTGTCAGTCTGGCCAAGTTCCCTTTTCTCTATTTCTCCTCCAATCTTTTGTCACTTCACATTCTCCAGACCATCTCACAGAAAATGGATAAAGGTTCAGTTGGGCCATCAGCAATTCCTTTCTGTCTAGGTCTTAAAAATCATTATTTAAAGATTGAAACTTCTTCAAGGTAAAAAGTTATTCATTGTCCATTTTTTTGTTAACCTCAAGCTGAAATTCTTTTCGGTCAACATGTCCTTTAGAGACTTTTGTAAAGTCAAATTACAGTTGAATAGTTCTACCCTTTTTTGTCAACATTATTCATTAGTATGTCAATGAGCAGCATTTTGAACATGTCTGAAACACCTTTGTAATTCTTAGCGTTCTTAGCTTGCATACATTTATCCTGTAGCCTTTCCAACTCTGCTATCTGTATTCTTTTTTGGTGATTCAATTTTTTTGTATGAATCCAATTTCATTGTTAGATTATCACAATGATATTGTATAATCAGACTGGTTTCTTTTGCTATATTCTGTTCTTTTTCATCACTGGAATTGTTTCCATTTTTAGAATTTATCTTGTTAGAAATTAATAATTATCTTGTGCTTCTCCCGAAACTGCTCCTGACATTGAATATACTTAGCACTAGCTTTAATTTATTAAATTTTTCTTTCTTGAAGCCTAATATATATTTTAGTTGACACTCAGCTTTAATTTTAATAATAATTGAGAATTTCAGCACTTTATAGATGGGGGGAGGCACATAGAAAAAAAAAGCTTCTACATTTTCCAGGTAGCTGATCTCCTGGTTATAAGGGAGTTTCCCAAAGAATATCTTCTGCAGATCAAAATAAACAGGCAGGTTAATAGTAGAAGAAGCAAGCCCAGATAATTTGCTGCAGGATTCAGGACTTTCAAGGTCAAGATAATACCTTAAATTGTGCTCTGCAAACAACTAGTGTAGTGTTTAAGGCACCAGGTCAGAAACCAGGAGACCATGAGTTCTAGTCCCACCTTAGGCACAAAGTCAGATGACTGACCTTGGACCAATCACTCTCACTGAGTGCTAGGAAGGAGGAAATGGCAAACCACTTCCAAAATCTTGCCAAGAAACTTAAGGGCCTTCTCCAAGCAATCTGTAGAAGTCAACAATAAGAGCAACAGCAAAAAGATAACGACTAAGCAAATAGCAATTTTCCACATAGGTATCATATGATCCCAGTACAGAGTAGCTGCATGTTTTGTACCACTTGACATGTACCTTTGCTTTGGCTGGGTTTACCTCCAGTTTGCTGTCCCTCACTGAGCACATTGTCAACTAAGGAACATTCAAGAGTATTGATTGCTTCTTTGGAAATCAGTGGTAAGGAGCAAATAAGGCTGATGTCATCAGCATACAATGTCAATTTCATATAGGTGTTAAGCAGTAAGGGATAGGATAGGGCCCCATGGGACAGCCTAGGTCAGTGTCAAATAGTAGTTTCTAAATATCACCATGTCCAAATATGAATGACTGGAACCACCGCAAAGCTGGCTGCAAGACCCAATTCCACCAGATGGCCCCATAGGACTATAGTTAATGGTAAAAAAAACAACTGCAGAGATCCGGAAGAATCACCCAACTACTTTCTGGTCAGCACAATTTGATAGCTACATCCTGAATAAAACTAAGATTGGTCCAATTGGTCAGTTTTATAAAGATGAATCTGGAGCTTGATAATACCATCTTCTCAGTCAACTCACCAAACAATGGACAAGTAGTAGTTTTGTAATTACAAAGATATTTTATTTTATTATTTATTTTATTTTAGTGTTTCTAGACCATTCATCTCCCTCAAGAAGGGCTCTTGGTCCAGGAAGGCTTTTTTTTAGTGAAGGTTATATATTTGTCTCCTTTAAGGAAATGGGAACATATTCCTCACTTAGGGGGCACAGAGTCGTTCTCCCATAGAAATAATACAAACTGCATCCCATTATATTGTGGCTAAGATGTATGCAAAACACCTTTTGAGTAAAATAGAAAACTTGGTAACAGGGAAAAAAGTATCTTTGTGAAGAAACAAGCTGGATTCAGACCAGAGCACTCAACAATAGACAATTGTTTTATTTTATATCATCTAATAACAAAACAACTTTAGGTAATATATTGACTTACAATTAAAATTGAGACTGGAATTTCTGTTGATAAATGACGCAGTCATTAAGTGAGATGTCATATGACCATGCCTGATTTCACATTCCTTTTTGCTGCGGTCATTGAGTGAATTAATGGTTGTTAAGTGATTCTGGCTCCATCCAATTGACTTTGCTTGTCAGAAACCAGCTGGGAAGGTGGCAAATAGCAATCACGTGACATTGCTGCAATCATTGTGAATATATGCTGGTTTCCAAGTCCCTGGATTGCAATCACATGACCACAGATATCTGCAATGGTCATAAGTGCGAGGACTGGTTTAAAGTCAATTTTATCAGCACTGTCGTAACTCCAAATCATCACAAAATCAATGGTTGTAAGTCAAAGACTACTTGTAATTAAAGGCCAGAAACTGTTTACTGTCTTCAGAGATTTGTCAGCCTTTCTAGGCAGACCAGACAGGAAATATGGACCAGATAAGCTAATTCTACTTTAGTGTAAGGTTACATTATCAGAATCTTGCAAGCCTGATAGTACAGATTTCCCCTCTTTATAGCCTGATAAGTCAGGGAGATTCTTTTCTGAGTTTCTTTTGTTTGCCCATTAAATACCTGTGAACCACAACCCTTCCTTAACTGATCCTTCTTTAGACCAGAGTTCCCCAACCTTTCGGCTTTGTGGACTGGTGGGGGTGGTGATGGGAAGAGAGGATGGTTCTGCGCGAGCATTGGACAAGTGTGTGCAGCTCCATTTAGGTGAGTGGCATGCGTGTGTGTGTGCTCGCACGCTGCTTGCGCAGGTGGGGATGAAGGAATGCACGCTCGTCTGCCACTTCTGCGGCCCAGTTCCAAACAGCTCAAGACCCAGCAGCTCTCACTGTCAAGAAATTTCTCTCTAGTTTCAGATTGGATTTCTCTTTAACAGGCATTGATTTAAAGATATTAAACAGGACTGTATCCTAACCCCAAAGCTTTTTAACATCTGTGTCAATGACATTCTAGGATTATTGTAAGCTTCAGATACTCTTATGTCAAACATAATAAATTAGAAACATAATCAACATATAAGATATTAATATGTTGATGATAGGTTTCTAATGTCACAGTCCCAAATAGGCCTAAGAAAACTGTCTGTGAAAGCTAAATATCTACTGCATTCTCAATTCTCTAAAAACACTAAACCTTGAAAAAGCATATGGGGAATATTAAGAATACGTCAACCCTCATGATCAGAGCGGAAACAGATGTTCACTTCATTCATAGACACTCAATAATCAAAGTTTTATGTATTGGCAGAGAATCGGTTCAGTGGCTACCCAAAATATGTTTTGCTGAATAAATAAGTGTGATTCAACCCACTTCCTGGGTAAACTGACTTACCAAGATTATTTTACATTTTGTAAAATAATAGCGTTAAAACATAAGGTTTTCCACCTAATATTTATTTTCAACTGCCTCCAAGGCAAAGGAAATTTTTAAGTAGAGTGTCCTTAATATCAGTCTCCAAACAGACATGAAATTATTGGACAAAAAAAATAAAAAAAATTGGTTGGCTATGAACAGAATCATTTTCCAAACCAAAAAAATATCTTTCGATGAGTTTGATGCAATTCCTAAGAAGGCCTATTCTGGAGCAATATTTGAATTGTTGCATTTCATGACCAAATATGGACACTTCCATGACTTGCCACATCATGAGAGGATGTGTATAAGCAGCTATTAAAGATATTGCTCATATTTTGGTTGATTGTCAACTGTATGCCTCTTTTGGACTTAGATATTTACTTGGAAGAACAATCCAGTGAGAACTAAGTCCTATTTCTTCTTAAGCTCTACCATATGAACAGAACTGCTAAGTTTATAGACAAGGCACTTCAGCTAAGAATCTGTTATATTGAACATCTCAAGTTATCATGCAAAGGTGATATATTTATCTGAACTTGATTCTTTATGTTAAGCACATATGGATTTTATTATATTTTATTTCACCTATTTTTTTCCTTGAAATAGACCTTGGATTTTACTTTTATTTTATTTTCTTTGATATGGTTGTAAGACTTATCTATCTATCTATCTATCTATCTATCTATCTATCTATCTATCTATCTATCTATCTATCTATCTATCTATCTA
>JANHFL010007436.1:267564-289249 GCA_032468155.1 Oxyrhabdium leporinum
GTAGGTCTGAGGGCTCAATGCTTTGTTAGATTGGGCAAGTCCATCAGGAAGAAATTCAGGTTAAAAAAGACAAGGTACTCCGCATGGTAAATCTGCATGGGTGATAAGGGTCAACATACTGCTACCTGAAGAACTGTTACTGAGGATCTTGGTTGATGGGTACCTATTACCTTTTTGTATGCCGGAGTTGGTTACCCAACCCTTGGAATATCTCACGCTCTCATCTAAGTACAATAGGTGATCCAATCAATAGCATCTGGCAATGCATTAAAAATCCCCAGAGGGATTGGCATGCTTGAACTTGACCTTGACTCTACTGTGCCAGTATGGAGCCTGAAGTTGCTCCTGCTCCTGCTACTGTAACTATTAACAGATGGCATAGCCTTTCAATCTTGGACACTTTTTCAATCAGATTTTTAGTCAATGAAAGATTATTGCCATTGTGGATGATGCTTCCCTTCATCCTTGGGTCACATAGACAGGCAAGCATGGTTGAAGCACAAACATAGCACATTTGAACTACAGTGAGGTGGGATGAGATTTTAAATACAGGGATCCAGATAGATCCTTGTCAGTAAGAGGATTGGCCTCCTGTCACAGATTCTTTCAGTTTTCCCTCTTGTGGTCTCTTCTTGGCAGCAGAGTGCATTTCAGAGTGGCAGCTCACTTAGCTGTACCCTCACATGGCCACTCCGCCTGTCTCCCAGTGTTCTATCTCCAGGTGTCACTTCACTGAATCTCAGATAATAGCAGTTGCTGAACTGCTCAAGGTGTAGATAATTTATTTTGGAGCACCAGCAAAATACAAGTCAACAGTCTAATTACAGATTATCTATGCAGAACCCTTTAAACAGTAACTTTCAGTCTCATCTTGGAAAAAAATTCCAGATGTTTTGGGTTTCAAGCTTCAGAATGACTGTATGGGCTAAGACTGTTTTATGCTTGAAGCGGTATGTGTATTTCTGTTGCCACAAATGAAGAGATTTTGCCACTGGCTGTGGCTGACCAAGTTTTTATCAAGTCTTCAAACTGGAATGGGTCACCGCTTTGTCTATGTCCTGACTGACTCTACATTCTTCCTTCCTCACACAGTTCTGGTTTACTAACATCCTGCTGGCTAATTGCTTGCAAATACCGGTAGCATTGCCAATCTTCTTTCTAAAGGAGAGACAGCTCATTAAGCATGAGACTTGCATGTGCACAATCACTCCTGCCACCAACTCTGTATATTCACTTTCCCTTTTTCTGGCCCAGAATGTAATTAGTCATCTTTTTTTCTGTATGTGCACACTGCACCAAGAAAGATGTTGTGTGAAAGCAACTTCTTGTGCTGGTGGGTTCTGTTGAACTGTTCCATGTGCTTGTTTGTTTTTTCATTGCCAAAACGGTCTTCAGCAATCTTATGCAGTAATGACCTTTGGACTTGTGTGTTTCAGGATACCTGCCTCCAGCCACATGAAGCTTCTAAGCCCAGTGGTGGCCCTGCTGTCTCAATGACAATCAACAAATCTTTGGGTGTTTACCCTTCCACCACAATTGTTAACCCTACAATTGTCCTTCTGCAGCACAACAGAGGTAAAATGAAAGCCACTCTCCTTCCTGGTTCATATTTTGCTAGAATTATTATTTGCTGATGGGGGATGCCATCATGAAATAGAAGAAACTGCAAACTTCCCAGAACAGGGACATTTCCTAAGGGACAAAGAAAATAACAAAGTAAAGGACAGAAAAAGTGCCAAAAGTATCTAGCCAATATAATGTTAATCAAAATACCAAATAAAACAAACATAAAAGGCAATTAAAATCTTTCTAGGTCTGAAGTAAACTTTATTGTGTAATAAGTCAAATGAGGTTCAACACAGTTCACATCAATAGCCTTTTATAATGCAACTGAAAAAATAAAACTTCTAAAAAGTTTGAGGGGAAAGAAACAGGAAATTGAAAACTTGTTTTCTGAGATTGGAGTAGAGTTATATTGACCTACATTTCACATAACTTCCATTGTACATTCTGCCATATTTATTTGTTTACAACCCATCTTTATTATTTTGATAAATAACTCAAGGTGGCAAAAATACTCCTTCATCCTCCTGTTTTCCACACAACAACCTCCCTGTGGGGTGGTTTGGACTGAAAAATTACTGGCCCCAAATCACCCAGCCTCTTTCATGCATTTACAGACTTCTGATTTCTAGCCTGGAGCTTTGACCACTAGTGTAAATTGGCTCTATGGATGGGTTTTCTTTTCCTATTTTTAATTGTTCTTATGTGCTGTTATGCAGCAGGTGTTTTGATTCTTACTGAGCAGTGAAAGATTTCTCACCAGTTGGTGGGAAATGTTTATTTATAGTCAGAGCAAGAAAACAGACAATGGAATAGGTGGATTGCCTTTAGGTTTCTGGGTTAGCCTGGGTTTCCAGGCTAAAAAGTGCCTTCCTCTTTTAATGTTTAGAGACCACGCTATATTTAAAACTCTGAAACTGACATGATATGATGAGGGAAATTTTGTTGTAATTAGAGAGAAATTAATGTGATTTGTTTAGTGAGAATGAGACTTCCAATAGTTTCTTGTGCTGTTGTATACTTGAGGAAAGCTAGGAACCATAAGACTCTGCTAATTTAACAGCAAGTTTATCTCCACGTCTTTTTCTGCCTCTGCCCAGGACACAACTTCTGCATTTTGTTTTTTGAAAGGACTATTAACTTTGGGGTTCTACATTTTTATCTTCCCCCTCCCCATTCCTTACAACTCTTCTTTTCATCTTTTTCCCCCCAGTTACTTTAATTCAGTGCTAAAACGAGTAGGAGGAATCAGCTAGGATAGATTTCAGTCCTTGTCTATAACTTGATACTTTTTTCTCATGATTAAGTGAGGCATTATTTTTAGAGGAAGAAGTAGGCTGCTCACTTACATTTGTTATGAGCAGCCTGAACAAACAGCTGGGTTATGGTCCTCCCCAAAAATCATGTGATGATCATGTGAAAGACATAACAAATATTAGAAATGTGAAAATCTTCTTTAACGCCCTTCCACCTACCACTCCTTAGACACAGGGAAAACGGAGGGCAAAAACCTTATGTAAGCCTAATGCAAACAATCTAAAACTACTTTCATTCATGTTATGCTGCTTCTCTTAATCCATGCATCATATTATTTGGCAGGCTTCCATCTCTAACAAAACAAAACAAAAACAAACCATGGCTAGTCATCTAACTTCATTCAGGAAGTGAATTAGAGAGGTTACCTTCTGCTCCAGTCTATCCACAGGTAGTCCTTAAGTTATGCCCTTTTGTTCAGCAACCATTGGAAGTTACAACAATGCTGAACACAGGATTTATGCCCAGTCCTTGAAGTTTCAGCCATTGCAGCATCTCTGTGGTCACATGATCATCATTTGCGCTCTTCCCAACTGGCTTTCTACAAACAAAGTCAGTGGGAAGATAGCAGGGAAGGTTGCAAGACATTTGGGTAAGTCTCCCTCTGCCCCCTGGCCTTTCTTCACTGCCACACAAGCACACACATACTCCACACCCTCTTTCCCTGGCCTCTTTTGCACTTTGTTTTCCCCACCTTTCTTGAGCTCCCACACCTGAATGTATGCACCTTGCACCCTTGTTTCCTAGCCTCCCTGAGCTTGTGCTACACTGCACAACCCTAAGTCATCTGTATCTTGGGTTATAACAACTGGGACTGGATTACCTTTGATCATGTGACATTGCACTTTATAACTGCATCACTTAATGATGGCAATCCCAGTCCCAATTGCTTCTGTAACTGGAGGACCATCAGTATCTATCTTTAAGAACATCCAGCTGCTCAAAATGATATAAGCTCCAAAATAAGGCCTTGTTTTTCAACCTAAACTTTCATAAGATGCCTGTTGGTCTATTTATGATAGCTTTCTTTCTTTCAGAGAGCAGAGATGGTTAGAACTTGTCCCTTGTGATTTCATGAAGTTCTATGAGAAAGACTTTTCTGACTGGTCTTTAGATTTAAAGGTCTGCAGAGGGTAGTTCTCAGGCTTCTTCACTGTAACCTTTCTTCATTTGGGGAATGGCGATGGAAGATGTCCACTCTTATAGGCTGGTTATGTTTGGATATGGTATTGCTGAACCTTTGGGTCTTAAAAAAATTGTTTTAGATCGTAAGGGCTTATTTGCGCTATTATGAATTGAATATCCATTTATGTGATATTGTTGCACACTTATCAAGGAATAAATATTTAATAAATAAACCAGAATATTTTTCATCATTCATGCTAAATGTTCCAGTTTGAATCTTGCATCTCACAATTCAATAAAGGTGCAGCCGTATGTTGCTCTCAATGTGCACCATGTAGAATTCTTCTTGAATATACATATATGGGGACATTGTAAGGCAAGCCATCCTCACTCAGACTTTTGTGTGTGTAGACTGGTGTTCTCCCAATGTTTTGGGCTTCAGTGCCCATCAGATAATCAGCCCATATTGTTGGTAGCAAGTTATTGCTGCAGCTTCCAGCAAGGATAATGTCTAGGAAAGTTCTAGGGATTTTTAGCCTTCTGATTTGGTGAAAAAAATGTATGCATGTCAAGTTGTTTGAATCAAACATGTAAACATATTACTCATTCATTATATATGAGACTCTTGCTCAGCACTTTTATTTAAAGGGCAAGGGGGTTAAAATGTTGGGTTTGATGAAATGCTAATTGTGGTAAGGTATTTAAGCTCTTTGAGATTTTATTCAGCAGATTATGGATGTCTTATTAAGAGTTGAGGGCAATCATGATCTCAACAATTTATTTGTCTTTTCCCCTCCTCTCTTTCTCACAGCAGAGCAGCAAAAAAGGCTTAGTAGCCTTGCAGGTATGATGCCCAAATATTGTTATGCTGTTTCCAGCTATTGTTGTTTCTACTGCTGTATTCAGCCAAGTGCTTTTTATCTAATAGAGTATCATTAGTGAATCTGTAAAGGAAGAGCTTCAATTCAGGGGTAGAACAATTGTACTTGGTTCAGCAACTGTGACATATTTATGCTACTTTTCTCTGGAATTCCACAAGGCAATCTTGGAAAAAGAAGAGACCTGGCCCACCATTTAAAAAGAACTTGAAATATCCCCCTTATATTAAAACCACAGACCATGAACTGTCAGCGAAGTGTCCTCTTTGCACCTAACGATTATACAAATTTTTGAAGCCCAGTTCTGATAGCCCAGCCCGTTTTACCAGAATGACTAGTCTGATACCTTTCTGTATTAGCATCCAACATTTTAAAATAATCAGGAATTTGAAATTAAGATCATGTTCAAAAGTAGGTGGAATCAATCTTTATTGATTTAAAATGTTTGTTAGCTGTTATTGAGGGAAACTAGTCCAGAACAATGCATAAAAGTATGTTAGAACATTCAGCAAATTAGCTCTGGGATGGATTTGCTCATGATACTCTGGGATGAATGCAGATTATATTGCATGAAACATGACTGTGTAAGTTTAATTTCCATTTAGAATACTGTTCTTGAGCTTACTGTGCATGTTCTTACTGCATGCTACAATGCATTATCACTGTTTGCTGAAACTTGATGCATTTTGGATGAGTCAACTTATGATCCTTCTCCCTTCTGGAAATCTTTCCGGAGAATCTGGTAGAGGTGGAGCTTAAAGGGTGCTGCATTGTAATAACAGTTACATTAGAGTAGTTAACTATGATTCTGTTGCTAAGCCTAGGTGGTATTTTCTGGTCTGAGAATCAATGAATAAGGTCCCAAAGTTTGAAGTATTTAGAATGCACTGTTAAAGGAAATATGGAACACTTTCTTTTCTAAAATTCCTTCTTTATTCAGTCATATTGAAAATATAAACACTTTTAAACCAGTAAGATACTTCATTTGTATTTCTCCAAGGTTCTGATGTTAAATATTTTATAGCAGTGGGAAAAGCCCAAGTGACTGCTGCTTTTGTTTACAGATCCAGTGCATGATCCACCAGTCGTTGATAAAGTAGTTAATATATCTCTTCGACAAAAGTTAAATCCAAGCAATGAAGACGCAGTAGAGGAACAGAAGATAATTGTTAATAATTCTCAGCATATGGCTGATGATTCTCTGGATTCCATAGGCATTCCACTAAGAGTAAGAAAATGTTTTCCTGTTGCATCAATTCATTCCTGATTGTCTATTTTTTTGTTATAGTCAATTTTCAGCATATAAATTGTTTTGTTAGATTTTGTCATGATATAAATCCATTTAGCGTTTGTATACTTTTATGAATAATAAAGTAGGTACATAAAGTGAAATATTCTGTCTTTAAACAAATTTCCTGAAGTTTCAAACTTTGGAATCAGAATTAAAGAAGGTAAGTTTGTCAAAAATGTGTTAAAATATATGCGTGCAATTGTGGGGGTGGGTGTGGGGGGTTTGTAATCCATATATTTTCTGATAGTGTCTCACTACATTCCAGAAGGATGACATTTCCCCTTTCCTTGATTGCTTTTGGAGATTGTCCCCTTTCTTATTTTCTGAGGACAAAAGGAAGATAAAGAAATATAGCAACCTGCCTTTAAATTAAGAATCAGAACATTTGCCCATTATTGATTATGTTACTTGGTGTATCTCAAGAGCTTCTAGAAGGCTTTTCCATAGCCTGAAAGTTCTAGCATTAAGCAACATTAAGTGGTGAAAAAGAGCCCCCAGATTAAGAAAATAATTACAATGCAAAATCTCATAGTCAAATATTTACTAAACTAGTAAATATTACTAATACCAAGCCAGTTTGGTTAAGGCACCAGGCTAGAAACTGGAAGAGCATGGCTTGTAGTCCTGCCTTAGGCATGAAACCAGCTAAGTGATTTCGGGCCAGTCACTCCCTCAGCCCTAGAAAGCAGGCAGTAGCCAACTGCTTCTGAAATATTGCCAAGAAAACTTCAGGCACTAGTCCAGGCAAACAACATGAGTCAACACTGACTTGAAGGCATGCACACAAATGTGTAATATTTTTAATTTAATCATTTCTATGTTGTGACATTCCTCTTCAACATTTTTCAAGTGGGATCATGCGGTGTCAGGATGGGACCCACACCACCACCACCTGATGGGTCTGATTAGCTTGGTTAAAGACTGTGGTCTTTGGACCAATCTCTTTCCTTCTTAACACACTCTGCCTTCTAAAGTTGTTGGGAAGAAAGTAGCAGATATAATACTTTGGGCTATTTTACAAAAATGGAAATATAAGTCTAATAAATGAAATAGTTAGTTTTTTGCTGAGGGAATGCACTTGCTCCTCTCAGTTCAGAGCATCTCTCTGAGAAAAGCATGATTGATTCTACCATCAAGCTGCTGTTGAGTCGGCTGCCCCCTCTTGGTAGAAAAAGAGATGATAGACAACCATATGGAAGTAATCTAGCATGCTATGAAAAAGCAAAATGTTGCTTTACTGTGCTGAATATCTTTTAAAAAAACCCAAGGAGCAAGAAGTGGATAACTCCAGTGAAAACCATGTAACCATGTACACTAACAAAGAGGCTGCCTTCTCCTCCAACAAAATCCTGAAATAATTAAAAGTTACTTTGATTGATGTGCCTATATCTGCTCTCACATTCTCCCTTGCCCTTCCGCAGATAGAAGCGAAGACAGAGATGGATCTACATAAATGATCAATGCCTTAGCAGCCATCTTGCCATCAATTTTGTTTAGACTTTTCTCTGCTAGTGCCACCTAGAGGTGGCCTGAAATGCATAGTAAATGTATAGTAAACAAGTAAAGGACAAGCTGAGGAACATTCCTTATGCAGCTGCTACTGTGGCAGATTCTTCTCTAGAAGTATTCCAGCATGATGAAACATGGCAAATTGTGTCAGAATTTAGGAACAGTTTCTGGCTGGCAGCTGGTATGTGGAGCCTGGCATCTATTCCATTTATGAGGGAGAGCTCTTGATGTAATCTTGGATGAATCAAAGAAACAAAAGTCTTCTCCTCTAAGAAAAAAATGAATATAAACTTAAGCTCTGCTTTCCTTTAATTTAAATTGATGCACATCCGGATGGTTTTAAGGAAGCTGAAGATTTGGATAATCTTTAAGATTTGGTTATCTGACTGGCATGTATTTTGTAGCTTGAAGCTAGACCAAATTTTATGTGACATTTGGAGGGCTATGCTCCAAGAATGAATTATGCCAAAGCCCATTTTGGAAGGTGGGTTTCTGGAGTTTTAACAGGTAAAATAGGCACCCATTTGCTGTCTAAAATCTTCTGCAAATATGAAAAGGGGAACCAGTTTTGGAACTCTATCACCCAAGCATGAAAAACAGTATACTGCTTAACTACATAAAACCCTTCAACCCCTAATACTTTATGTATTCTTAGTCTAACTTGTACAAATCCTCATGAAATTTAGTTATCCTTCAACACAGGCCCCCAAATGTTGAAAAGGCTATAAGTATTAATTCAAACTACCATAGATGGTTGTGGGTATGGAGGTTGGTGGTCAAAGACTAAGTTTGGAAATTTGTTTTGGGGAGAATAATACTGGTATTTATAGTTTTGCCTTTCTCAGGACATCGAAATTTCTCAAGCCCATCAACCATCCAACCAGTTATGGAGATAAGTGTGACAGAGCCATGCCAAAAGAATAATACAATCTAGAAACTGATCATTGTTATTATCAGACTGGCCCTTGACTGGATAGGTTTTAGAGAAAAGGGTTTTTTTTTTACTAGAGATGCTGAGTGCAGCATAGATGAGGCAAGCTCTGAAGAAAAGCTGCACAAAAATTGCATATTGAAGCAACCCCCAATGTCCAAAACCCTTCACCCTGGGAGACCAGTCCAATCAGGTCCCGTTCTGATGTTTTGGGAACTCAGTGCCTTAGGCGCCGGTTTAAATTCTTTTCCCAGGACTGGTGTCTTTGAAGCTTGGCAGATGTCACATTTTAGCACCGCTGGTTCCTGTTAGTGTCCATACTCCCCATTGCATGCTTCCCTTCCCAGATTCCCCCTCCTTCCTGGTTATGGCAGTTGCTAGCGATCTTCAAAGAAAGTGAAGATGAGCAGCTGACAGTTATTTTGGTGCCTAAAACTGATGCTGTCACAAGAGCTAAACAGTATTTAATGTAGCTCAACATATAGAATTTGTTCAAAAAGAATTTGGATGCTCTTTGAACAGTCATCTGTGAATTCAGTTTTCCCCACTTGCATGTAGGAATGATCAACCTTGCTTTCATATGCTTGGTGATGATCCAAAGTTAGTGGATCCTTGCCTTGCTATGCTGCACTCTCTGAAGATTCCAGGATCTGAAAGATTCCACACAGATTATTGCCCAGGTTTGGAAACCCAGAGTGTGAATTCACAGATAACCACTTGAAAATCTACAATTACAAGTGATCAGTTCACTTATAACAGCTACACCAATTCACATTACTTTAATATTGCCCAGTTTTTGGTCCTAAATGTATGTGATAGCAAGACTGCCTGTAGCACCAGTGTGAAGATCCATGTAATATGTGTTTATTGGCTGTTTTTACATTTGACTTTCTACTATCATAGTATTAATTGGGTGGACTAATCTGACATTGAACATGCACCTTTACAAATCAGCTAAAAAGAACACAATCAGTGTGAGAGACTACAAACGCTAAAGGTTTTGATTTAGACAAATAAAATGAAGTAACATTATTATAAGTAGTCAACAAACAACTTGAGAAATAACAAGAAGTGAAGTGGATGGCATTTAATGAAGGGATTTCAGTGAAATTAATACAATGATGCGGAATCTGTAGGTGGCTCTCGAGGTCCTGCTGGCTGTGATTAGTGCTGTAGCAACACCTGCTGGATGGCAAGAAGTCCATACCTGTATTAGAATTACATTGGCTAAACACCACCATTAAAATTTAGGACAGAATTACCTTCCTAAAACTTTCTGTGTCCCATGCTTAACTAATTCCTAGTACAGTCCAAAACAATTTATCCCACAGTTGGAAAAACAGGTCTTTTGCATCCCACAAGTTTGACAGGGAGCCTGTGATGAGCATAAATTATTAACATAAGGTAATAGATATAGGATACCATAACTTGAATAGGTATTTAAATCTTTTCAAATGCTGTGTTATCTTTCTTTTTCAATTAGAATTCAGAGCGATCCAAGGATTGGTACAAGATAATGTTCAAACAAATCCACAGATTGACAAAAGGTATATTTAATTTAAAACATTCTATCTGTCTACTTACCTGTTTCCTTTGGGATGGAATATTCTGGTTTAGAGAGGGGGGAGGCAGCTAAAATGAATCCAGGTTGTGGCTTTAAACTTTCTCCCTAAGAAGTCTTTCCCCCAAAAAACAAACAAACAAACAGCTACTAGTCCTGAGACAGAAGTCTCCATAGCTGCCAATGGAAGGTTTTCTCCCAGGCTCAGAACTTATAGCAAGGAGAAGCAGGATTCTGACCAGGGTCCTAACTCCATTTTTTGCCTCAGAAGTGCATTGGTATCATGTGCATTCACATATACCCTTGGCCAATTTGCAATTAAATGTATGCTAAAGTACCACACTCCACTAAAGAGAATTCTCTTCTCCTTTGGAAGCATTTTCAAAGCAAATCCTCTTTTCCTAAATTGAATCAGAATTGATAACAAAACTGCAAAATTTCTATGACTGCTATTTAGCACTAATGACTGGTTAATTTGAGACAAACCATCCTGGAATGTGTGAAAAGCACTCTGTGCTGATACACTGCCCATGACTGATCTGGAGGGGCAGCCTAAGACTAAATTATGCATTGTTAAGGGATGGCAACTCTATTAAGCATGTGAGTATTAGGAGTTTCCTCTAACATATTCCACTCCATTTACAGTGTATCTTTCCTCTCTGTTCTTTTTCTGAAATGTGCTCTTCCTGCACAGACCCTCCTGAAGAAAACCCTTATTGCCCTACCTACATATTCCCTGAGCTTCCTGCTTTTCAACCCAAAAGCAAAGGTACCATAACAGGAATATACCTTGTTTTTGTTTGGTTAATCATAGTTTAATCTGCAAACTACAATATGGCTCATTAAAAATTGAATGATATTCTGAATGTCTCCTTGTTTTGTATTGATGGAGACCTTCTGCTCTCTCTTCGGAGTAGTGGATAATATTATTAGCAAAGTGGGGTACAAAAACATAATGGGATAGGAAATTGAGAAGTGATGAAGTTCCTCCACTTAAGCATGGCTGCTGTCCAACCCCACTGCTTTTCTCTGCTGCAGAACAAAATCCTTATTCTCCTACTTACCAGTTTCCTGTGTCTACTCCTAGCCCTAGATCTGAAGGTAATTTGTTAAGATCAATTGACTTGCTTTTGTACAAGCTTCTGCTTTCTTAATTTTCCAGCCAGAGTTTTTGTAGTCACCAAGTCTCATTTGCTGTCTTTTAATTCTAGTTGCCACCAACTGCTTTTTGCTCTTATATGCTCAATGGTAGAACATCTTTATTAGCTTTGCTTCGCTTTTTCAGTTTTCTAATAGTCCCCTAATTAATATTGTGGAGCTTGGATTTTCTTTGGTTTGTGTTGTTAGTTCCAGGCATCTGAAATCACACAGCACATGGAGACCAGTCCACAAAGACATACATTCTTATTAAATGGAATGAAAAACCTTGAATATATATTTGTCAAGGACTCCTTTACCTAGGGCAAGGCCAGTGTGGCAGTGATGGTTGCAAGATCCAGCATGTTTTGTGTGTCACCCGCATCTACAGGACAGTGTTCCCTATTAAAAAATTGTGTACAGTTCATATCTCCAGTGATCTACTTTTTATGAAATAACATAGAATTGCATCCAATTTTGAAATGGAAGTTGTTACCCATAGCATTCTTATGAATAGAGATGAAATTATGGCATCTTATACCAGAGGATAATCCTTGGAAGACTTAAGCTACTTTGAATATTATTGGCCTAGTGCAACTTTAAAATACGTAGACTTCAACTCCTCAGCCAGCCATGGGGAATCCTGGAATTGAAGTCCACGTGTCTTAAAGTTGCCAAGATTGAGAACCATGGATCTACTTATTCATGGTGGATCACATTTTTAATCCAAACAAAGTTTGGGTCAGATGTACTTCTTTGCCATGTTGCAAAAAGGTTCCCAATCCAGCAGTTGGAATACTTGATATTGGATGGTTCAAAGGTGATATTTTGGTACAAAAAAAACCTAATTAATTTCTCCTTCTTCTATCTATCTTGATATTAGTAGCTTTGGTATCCAAATTGTTGTTTCACACTGTGATGAATCATTGTACTCACTTTTGTTGCCAGCAGTTTAGACATTAATGGCTGTGTGTTGCGTTATTTTGAGGGAACAGCACATTTACACTGTTATACAAGCTGTATACTCACTACTTTACATTGTAGCCAAGTGTCATTTCTTCAATGTTGCCACATGAAAAGATTTACTTAAATATTTACAAAATGTGAGGGGGTGTACTCACTTCTGTGACATATTTTAAGTACAAATTAAGTCAATAGATGTTGCAACTGTAAATCTTGCTATTGAGCTATATTAGGCAAATAATATTTATGTGATAAATTTTTTGTTTACAAATTAATTCTAAGTATGAATTACAACTTCCATCCCAATTTTCCAAAACTTTTTTTTTAAATAAATCCCAAGATCTATCTCTACATATGTTTGATTGTGTAACATCAAGTTGGTGTTGACTCTTAGCAACCACAGTGCACCCATCATTTCTGTAATTTAGTCCATTCATTTTCTGTTGGTCTCCTCTTCTTTCCCCACAATCATAGACAAAAGCAAGGTTTTCACATAATGTTTCCAAAATATGATAAAGTGAATTTGGTCATTTATGCTTACAAATGAGAACTCTGAATTTATTCATTCTATGATTCATTTGTTTTTTTGACCGTTCACTCCATGGTTCTCAGCGGTGTTCTCTAACACTAAAGTTCAGAACATCAATACTCTGATAGAACTTGCTGAGATGGCCAAGTTAACCTGGCTGATTGGAGAAAAGATAACTATGTTTATTGCAGCTGGAAATCCCTGATAGATTTGGTATGTCAAACAGAAAAAAAATGAATGTATTACCTATGGTTTTGATGGTATAGAAAGGAAACAGTCAGCGTGTCTTTAGAAAAATAGGCAAATCTAAAATTGCATTTATAACTGCTTTAAGAAGATTGGAAGACACTTTTTTCCTTCTTTCTTTTTTTATTCTACCTTTCCCCCCTTTATAATGTATAATATAGCCTTTTCTTTTATATGTCTCTTTTTCTTTTTCCTTCTTACTTTATTTAAATTTGTATTAATTTTTACTCTTGTTTTTAAAACATCTAATAAAATTATATTAAACAAAATGCACAGTGTGGGTTATTGGTTTCTCCAATATTAAAACCATGCTAATCTTGTTCCATTCCAACCTCCCTAATATATGTTCACCATATAGGTAGAAGTGGACAAACTAGTTACCTTTGGTATCACTTCAGAGATATTTCCCTACGAGATTTTTCAGTACCTTCACACTGGCACAGTTTCTTGAAAAGTCTTTAAAAATTCAGGGAGACATTGAACTTGATAGTCAAAGCACAGTCAAACATCAGGAGTTAATCACAGGAAATGTTTAATGACAGTTCCTATTGTTATAAAACACTTGAAAAGCTTTTGCCCTATGATGTACTCTTTTGCCCAGTTAAAGATCATAGACACAAGAGTTTTAGTAGTATATAAATGAATAAGGTAGAGTGAATTGTGTGATGGTCTAGTGGTAAAGATGTTCACCTCCTACTTGGAAGGTTGAGAGTTCAATCCTAGGTAGTGGCAGATGTTTGTCTCTAGGGCAGGAGTCTGCAACCTTAAACACTCAAAGAGCCATTTGCACCTGTTTCCCACAGAAAACAAAACACCAGGAGCCACAAAACCTGGGTGGACATGGCCAACTCGATGTCACCCACTACATGCAACTCGCATCTGGAAGTGCCAAACAGTGTCTCACTGTGAGAGCCAAGCCAGGCCTCTCTGCCATCCTGCTCACCAATGGGGGCACTTCTTCCAGGTCAGCTGCCCCCCCCACTGGGCTTTTCTGGTCAGCGCTTGGCTGGGGGACTTCCCCACACCAGCCCCTTCTTTCTCTTGGCCCCACCAACGAGGGAGGAGGAAGGTCGCCCAAAGGAAGCCTCCACCACGGCCCACGCTCTTTCCTCAGCACATGCACACACACACACACACACACACACACACAGACCCCCGGGGTGAGCATGTGAGGTTTGGTGCAGCCAGTTCCCTTTTCCTGCTGCCCTGAGCTTCTTAAAGCTGCGACTGGGTGCTGTGTGCCCGTCCCCCTTTCTATTGTCCCATCCTCCGAGATCCCATTCCCACCCCACCAGCCCTCATGTTAGTGAGGCTGGCATCGATTGCAGCCAGGCCAGGCCAGTGTCTTGGGCTAGGAAGCAGATTGTGCATCTCCCCAAGCGACCGAGGCTGGAAGAAGCTCCAGAAAGAGTGAGGCGCCAGAGAATCAGCCCCGGCCACTTCTCCATTCCCTGCTGTCACCCTCACCTTCTCAGGCTAGGTGAGGAGTGACTGGGAGGGGAGGATGAGGGGTGGGGCCAGCCATTGATGGGACAGGGAGCCACAGCAGAGGGCCCAAAGAGTCGCATGCGGCTCTAGAGCCATGGGTTTTTGACACCCGCTCTAGGACACCAAGAGAAAGTATCTGCTGCAAACCCCATGTAGGCATCAGGAAGGGCCTTCAGTGAGTAAATGCTCAGCTCCATTCAGTTGCCCAACTCTAGCCTGAATCAAGTGATTACAGGGTTGTAAAAAAAATAAAAATAAGGGAGACCATACAGACTTGTCTCAGTCTTTTACCAACCTGTAGTAAATCTGATTCACCCTGTTCCATCCAGACTGAGATTTCCTGAGTTGTGTATGGGTTTTGCATGAGGTCACTGAGATATACTGGGATTCCAATTTTCATAAAGACATTCCATACCTGGAGAAATGTTTCAATAATCAATTAAGCAGATATTGATTTCTTTTTTACTCTTTGGCTTTTTCAGTTAGCTACAGCATCTCTTGTTCCTCAGCCTTTTCTTAAGCCAGCATGAACATCTGGTGTCTCTTTTTCCAAACAGGATTACAATTTGCATTGGATGATTTTAAGCATTATTTTGCTAGAATGTAAAATTAAGACTCTTATATGATAGTTTAAATGGTTTGTTAAGTGTTGTCTTTTGCTAATGATATGTAGATATTGATACCTTTCAAACTGCTGACCCCTGTGTCATTTTTCAAGTTAGCTGATATAGTTTAGTTAGAATCTTCTTCTATTACTTGCCATATTTATGTAGATAATAGGATTGTTACTCTATTGTAAACCTGAGGAATTTTTGGTTTGAAGAATGGCAAGCCAACTATTTAAAATAAGTAATTTTCCTCCCTTATCTACAAAAGAAGAATGATATTTCATATCTGTCACAATATTATCATGATCACTATTCAAAATCAACTTCTTCCCTTTCCTTCCCTCCTTAAGCCTCGCCTCCCCTTCAAACTTTTTAAATAAGTCATTCAGATAAAAATGGAGCTATGATAAAAGCTTTCTGTTAATTTTTTTTCTTTGTGACTTGCTTCAGAAATTACTTCTTAAGCTAATGTTCTCATCTGAAAATAATGCTCTCGAATCTGTATAATGGTGGCATCATTTTTATGATATTATAACTCTATATGTCCATAATTAAACTGAGAATGTATGAATCAGTGGTTTAGTATTTCTTTTTTCTTAGTAACCTGTGAGGAGTTCTCTATTTTTGTTGATGCTGTGATTATAGTTGTATATATATTCCTCTAGAAATATCTCCTCTTGTAATGACAAGTACATTCCTTTGAAAAGTGGCTGATCTGTACAGTGAATTTTAGAGGTAGCATCCATTTTTAAAAGTATGTTAAACTCAAGGAACTGAACAAAAGAAAGGAGAAAAGGAATGGGATGAAGGAATAGAGAGGCCAAAATGAAGACATTTGTTTCATGGCAGCGTGAAGGGGAAACAATGTTGTTTGTTATTACTGGGTATTTCTAGACATGAAAACCGGCTGTCGTTCAAATGCTGGGCCATCAAAATTAATTTAGCTTTTCAAATATAATATGACAGAAATGCCATGAGACATCACACATTACCCTAGATAATATTTTGATGAAATCTGTTTTCTGATTCCTTAAAAGTTTTCTTCCATTGCCAAATAGATTCTACTTCTTATATCCTCATGTTCCTAATATTTTATAATTTTTTTCAATTTTTTTTTTGCTGGTACTTTGCCTTATCTTTTGCTATCAGTTGATAAAACATCTGTGATGTTCCATCCTCCTTTTCTATTATGTATTTTTCCATCATTTGCAGCTGCTTCAGCTGCCTTCATTTTTTGATGGGTTTTTTTCAGATTTTAACTGAGATAAAGGAAACAGAGAAGTTGAAGATCTTAGATGACTGCATATTGAAATACAGGAAATGCACATGTCCCCCCCGCCCAACTCTGTAGCTAAGGGAAGTGCAAGCAATCCCTATGCTCACTAAGAGAATGCCACCTGTTTCCTGTTCTTTGGGGAGTAAAGCAAGTTGTTTCTTATTCTCAGGTAGATACTGTTTATCTGATATTATCAAATATATTGACAATTATATCACTCATGTGAGTCTATACCAGGGGCGTCAAACTCAAGGCTTGTGGGCCAGATCCGGCCCATGGGGTGTTTAGATCTGGCCTGTGGGGCTGCCCTGGAAACAGTGAGGGACTGGCCCATGGTGCCTCTGCAAGCAAAAATGGAGCTTGGGAGGGCCGCATACAGCCTCCCGAGCTCCATTTTCACTGGCAGGATGCCATCGCAGCCAAAAACAAAGCTCAGGAACCCGTTTTCACTGGCACAACGATCGGGCCACCACAGGTGCCCCCCTGACATGAGAGATTTCAAGCTGACCATGCCCACGCTGGTCATGTCTACCCTGGCTATGCCCATTCTGGCCCCCTGAGGTCAAACACAACCCTGATGTGGCCCTCAATGAAATCAAATTTGACACCCCTGTTCTATTCATTCATCATATGCCATCCTGACTTTGAATTTTTTTGCTTGCATCTGGTTTAAAATTAGTAGCTAGCATAATTCAGTAAGAGTGACTATGGTTTACTGGGAACTATTTCATACTACCTGGCAGTCTGCCAATCATCTGACTGGCAAGCAGTTAGAGAGCTTGATTATTGTGAGAGAACTCTTTTCCCAATTGTGATAGTTATTAATTTGATGATTGGTAAACTGCTGGGAATACTGTAGCTATGAAGGAGTAGAGTTTCTAGCACAACAATATATATATTGTAACAATTTGCCAATCAGTATTATGATGCTCCCTGTAGGGAAGATTTCATTTGTGTGCATGCAAATATATTTGCTGCAACTGCCTGAACATGGCTGATTTTGGAAGCTAAGCAGGGCCAGGCTTGATTAGTACTTGGATGGGTGACTAATGTAGAATTCAAGAGTTGTAGCTAGACCCAGGAAATGATAGATGGAGAACTATTCTTGAATAGCTGAATAGAAGAACAAATCTACTCCATTGGCATGTAAATATTACCGTGTTTAAGTTCTTATATGATGAGGTAGCAGGTGTAAATTATAAATAGAATTGTATATTACAATCTGGCACAAAATGGGGGGAGGTTAAATTTAAAAGCTTTCTGGAAGTGTAGACTCTTCTGCTGTAAAACATACTGATGGTTGGTTGAACCACTCCTTCTTGACCATTAGATTGTGGTCAGCCTGAATCTCTTGATGCCTATAGTTCATCAAGCTGGAGAGCTCTTAGCCTTTCTACCCAGAAATTCTGCCTTCAGTCCAGCTCTAGCAAAATACAGCAAAAGGAGCTTTGAATCTTCCTGTTCCCAGCCCAGACAAATAGAACTTAAGAAAACTAGTATCAATCCTGATACGCAGGAGTTAATTATAACTGGATGTTGCATATATGAATAACTGTACTAATATACTCCTTAAAAACAATGAAACCAAACTCTTTAGATATATAAAAAAGTGTTTCTTGAGGAAAAGGAAATTATGAAAAAATGATGGAAACATAAAAATAATGGAAGAGAACCATTACAGAGACAGATCTCCAGATAAAATCAATGAAATCAGGCAAGCTGAAATGATCACATATTCTTTCCTTGAGTAAGATCTTTCTTGTTCCAGAGCGGAATCACTGGCTATTTGTGGGTAGAAAGGGCCATTATTTTTCCTTCTATTCTCCCTTCAGTTTTACCCTCAGTTTTAGAAAATGTTAACAATTAAATGAAGGCTAGTCTCATTCACATGGTTGAATAAATCTACTCAAGAATAGTTCTCCATCTATAACTTCCTGGACCTAGCAACAAAATCATAAATGGTTTAGGTGTTAAATCCACTTTTATACTAAGAACTATTGATAGATTATAGTGACAGTTTAGTTTTCACTAGCTATGCAGTTGTGTAAATGGTAGTTGATGTCCAAGGCTCAATTTTCAATGTGAGATTAGTTTATTGGATGCTCAATATGCTTATTAACTCATACCAAAGTCAGGATTTTTCACAATTTTTTCCTCTGATTTTTATAATTTTGGTTTATTCCCAAGGCTTACACATGCTTCAGTCAATATAACTAAGTGGCATTTACTCCATATTTCCCTAACAGTTTAAAACAATAAGACCAAAGTATAACAAAAGCTTCCCTATGCCAAATGTTCTTTGTTCATAAAGGATATGAGCAGGGATACTTCAAGGGTTTTTTCATTCTTATTCATTAATGTCCATAGATGCTTTTCTAGATGTCTATATAAGGTAAAGGTTTCCTCTGTACAGTTGTGTCTGACTCTAGGGGCCGTTGCTCATCTCTGTTTCTTAACTGAGGGAGCCAGCTTTGTCCAAAGACACTTCCAAGGTCATATGACTAGTATGACTATACGCCAAGGAGCACCAAATGCTGTTATCTTCCCATCAAAGCGGTACTTATTTATCTATTCACATTTGCATGCTTTCAAACTGCTAGGTGGGCAGGAGCTGGAACAAGTAATGGGAGCTCACCCATTGTCCAGTGCTTTCCAGCATCTTAACTGCTGAGCCATCACACCCCTCTCAGATGGTTACATATATTTATATTATTTATGCTTAATGTTACCACCATGGGGTAATTGTATGACCTAGTCATCAAAGTTTGTTGCTATTTATCTTAATCAGGACAACCTATAAATTCTTCCAACTTCTAGAGTACTTACAGTGATCCAACCTGTCAAATTCTTAGGCAGAATTGTTATTAAAATCTGTCAAAATTGCCTGCAAGTTTTTCTCACATATGAATATTAAATATCTAAACACACTGTTATAGAAATCTGTAAGGTGAGCCAGAAAGGAAATGGTAAATCAATACAGAAAGTATTGTGCAAATTTCCCCAAAAGCCTCTTTGCAAGCATGGCTAATTCATTGCTGATAAACAATGACACAAAGTAGATTGCGATCTGATGACAAAAGCTTGATGGCAGATTGGATCGGAAAGAAAATAAATGGGATGATAAGTCCTATTGGAGAAGAAAAAAATGTACAATAATAGGGTAGAAAGAATGAATACAAATTCTCTGGGGAAATTTAAGATATGTATTCCCCAAAGCATCTAAGTGTATTAAAAGCAATTAATACTGATAAGACACAAGAGATGTTGCCCCTAATTGAGTATAGTACTAAGCCAGAAAAACAAGGAACACAGGTTCAAGAAATTCCCATGTGTGTTTCTTCAACTGTATAAGGTACCAGAGCTCATTGGATTTTGACCAGATTGAAAAAGGTAACAATAAATGTTCACTACAAGGGATCAAGAAAGGTTCTTTAAAAAATAAAATAAAATAGGGTAAGTGCTGTTTATAGACAAGCCAAATGTCCAGGCCAAATCAGGTGCTAGCATCATATATTAACTGACTGAAACATGGTTTCCCATGTGAAGAAGATACTAAGGCAGAACTGTCAAGGTTTGCTCAAAGATAGGTGTTTGAGAAAATGTTCAGGAAAAAAATATATTTGTCAATATAGTCTTTGTAAAAAGAAAAAAGACACCCTTTATTGAACCAGTATAACCAGACCAAATATTGCATTTGCATTTTATAGAAGATTTCAGTCTGAGACACCTGCCCATAATAACTGTAGTACCAATCCTCCTTTAATGTTACAAGCCATACTCTAATTTCCAACATTCTTTGGGTTAAATATCTTAATAATGTAACATTAGAAGTGACAATTTCTTCTCGTGCATTTGTTATTACTTCTCTTGTTTTCCCTGACCTTTAATTTACATATTTGCTTTCAGTTAAATTTGAATCAATGTAATGTTTTGATTGGAGGTATTATATTGGGTCAACTTCATTTTCTGAATCCATTAAAATCCTTTTCAGTCATCAAATCATTCTGGATGCATCCAGTTTCATTCAGCAATTCAATCTGAATCATCAGTAGAATTCCGAAAATCAATATGATTCAGAATTTCCTTATATCCTGCCTACTTCAACTTTTGTGCTCTCTAAATATCTCAGTATCAGAATCATCTGTCTACAAAATTTGTTGGAAAACACTGAAATATGACTTTATGATCAGATTTTATAATATTTATATTTGATTGAACATGATTGTAGCTCTCAGAAGGACCCAATTCTATTTGATAATCAGGGAAAACAAATACATGGCACTAGGTTGGAGAAAGCTGAAAGATGCTTAAGGCAGCTGTATATTATACTCTAAAAAAGTAATTATTATATTTAATACTGGTTCTGTTCTGTTCTGTTCTGGTTACTAACCACAATAAAGTATTTCACCATATTTAGCACTGTTTGTTAAGGCCGTTACATAGTCTGGCTATTAATATTACAATAAATCAATAACCTGGTCCTTCTTCTGCTTTTCCAACAATTTCTAAATAAAGTAACTGAATGTGATAGTTAAATAAACTGGGAAAAACTGTTTTCATCTAATATGAAAGAGAGAAACTAATATTTTAAAATGGTACCAACTGGCAATAAGCTTGGTATATGCTTTAAAACTTCAAGTGAAATGAACATTGCACTTAACAAAAGAATACCAGATAAAAGTTCCAAAGGGTCATATTTATGATACATTAAAGATCACTAGTTTAGTAATTTGGAGGCAACTACTTCTATAAACATCTGATCAATGAGTTAAATGCTAAATGAAATACACTACGTACTGTATAGCCTATTTAGTTTGTAACAACAACTAAATGACTAACCATATTGAAATGAACAAAACTCTATGGTATCAGTTCATGTTAATGCTGCACATAATACAGTTTATTACTGTAGAACAAGCAGCCAGTAAAATATAAAAAGAAGTAAACTATGATTTGTATCGTAGATGCTACATTTAATAGAATGCAATCATTCTTTTTCCTCTGCCACCCACAATTACAATAGTGTTATTAATCTAATACCTATTCTTGCTGTAAATTTGTCAGTGATTTATCTACAGTTTTGAATCCAGCTTTCATAGCCCATTTCTAGGAAGACCTAGGATGTTTTTACAACTACAATAGCAATTTAGCTCATGTTTCATGCCTTTAGGGTATGATGGTCAAAACCTGATGGAGATCTGAGCACGATCTCTCTCTCTCTCTCTCTCTCTCTCTCTCTCTCTCTCTCTCTCTCTGTCTCGCTCTG
>JANHFL010007436.1:289349-301201 GCA_032468155.1 Oxyrhabdium leporinum
GCACATTTACACTGTTATACAAGCTGTATACTCACTACTTTACATTGTAGCCAAGTGTAATTTCTTCAGTGTTGTCATATGAAAAGATATACTTGAATATTTACAAAATGTGAGGGAGCATACTCACTTCTGTGACATACTGTAAATGAGGAGCAAGATAAAATTGCCAGATCTAATAAGTCTTGGAAATTGTCCCATCCCCTTCTACATAATATACCCTTTTAGATCCTTGAAAAATAATGTCCTCACCTGCTGATATTGCCTAAAATTACATTTGTTATTTAGCAGCCATTTCAGCATGTTGACTCATATTTAGCTTGCAAGTGATCAGCTGCAATTCCAATGTCCTTTTCACTCTTACTGTACCCCATACTGTTTCTTTTGCCTCTGAATAGTTTTGCATTTGTTGCTATTAAATTTATATTTAATGGCATTTTCAACCCACTTCTCACAAAAATCTATCAAGATAATTTTGAATTTTGTTTCTGACTTCTTAGTCTCTTAGTTGCTCTCTCCAGTTTTCTGATAAATTTTTTCCTGTACCAAAGAGTCATATGGCACATTACATTATACCTCTCCCAACTTGATGAAAAGCCATTGATGAGCATTCTGGGTGGAGTTTCAGGCCAGTTAATGGATTAAATATATAGAAATCTCACCCAGTCAAGCTTGAATAACTTGCTATCAGAATCAGAATATCATGCACACATTGTCAGATGTTTTACAGCATTTCCACGTTGTATGACATTTCCTGATCCAAAAATGAAATAAAATTAATCTGACAAGATATGCTGCATTGTTTTCTAAGAACCTAGGCACCGGTGGTATTATGGCAGATTTGTGTAATAATCCTCTCAGATAAAGTACGGCCTAATAAAAACACTGTCTAGTTACCTAACCAGTTGTGGTTGTATGACTAATCCTAGAAGTATTGGAAAAGAAGCTGTCCTCTTTAGAGGTCCCATGACGATCAGACATTGCTTCATTGAATTCAGAAAGCAGGTGGAACCCTTGTCTGCCCCTCATTTTATTTTCATTTCAGATGACATCCATTCTGTGACTGCTTTGCTGAAGCCCTTGCTAGGATCCCTGGTGGAATTGTTTTTAATTCCTAAGTCTGCTGCTATCATTGCTTTAAGAAGCTTCTGCTTCTCATTCCTTTGCTTGTGTAAAGACAGGAATATTATATAGCATGAATGTATCAGATCATGGGTGCCTGGAGACTGACCCAGGTTCTTTGGCTTTCAGGCAATTATAAGCAGAGAGATTGGTGGTCTTTACAGCAGCAAATGACTAAAGAATGCACTTTAATTTCAAGTCCTGTGGGAATGTTTGTAAAAATTATTTCTTGATCAAATATTTGTAAATTTTATTTATTTATCAAATTTTTACATTATCTATCTCACCTAAATAACTGGGTGGTTTGTAAATGGCTCCTTAGCCTGAAAAATTCAGTACTCAGATGCAGGCTGGAGGTCCATAGCTTTATTCTTTTCTGATTTTGCATCAGCTCTGCTGTGCAAAGTACCAGTATATGTTTTCAAATGTGAGGCAGTGTTGTTTTGCTAATTGTAAACCATATTTGCTAAATTACCTCGTATTATGAGAGTTTGGAAGGTTTCACTGAAGGATTATGAAGAATCTTTCCCTAGATATTTTTTGATACACAGATCTGGAAGCTTAATTAGTGAAATGAAAATATTTAGAGCATGTGAATCATTACAAGGCAGGAGCAGTAAATGGAAGATTTTGGTTATAATTCCAGGGAATGAAATCATGGGACATATTAATTTGAATTGAGCAAAGGCCTATGGAGTTAGCATTGTATTTTTGGTGTTCAGTTTAAAAAGTTGGGATTGGAATACTTCATTTCCATTCTCAGGTATTTCCAGGCACCCTTTTTATTATTATTAAGGAATAATGCTGTGCTTCTGGCAAAGTTGATGTGATAGATATGTAGGGTATATGATTTCTGTAAAAATAATTTAGAATATGATTTGAATGAATACATGTTCATAGGACTGGATTGTAATACTGATAAAAGGGCCTGGTTCATATGCTATATTGCAGTTTATTCAATAGCTGAATTCATCTGATTTGATTTGATATTATTTAAAAAGCACATCACCATAGTTTATTCATAATCTTGGTTTAATGTTACATGTAAACCAGATCTCATGCAGTTGCCCCATCGAAGTCTTCATATATCTCCTCGGTGTATGGAGAGAGAAAGCCCAGCTCCTAGCCTCCCCTGTACAGATTCAAAGAGTTTCAAGGTATATTTATTAGGACCAAGCTTGGTCCTAATAAATGAGGTGACCTGAAAACTGCACGGACACTCAAGAATACATGAATACTGAATGTATTTAATTCTGTGAGATATGAATAACCCACCCATATATTCCTTGCAATGTACTGATGGCTGCTTTTGCATAAAGAGTGCAGTGTTTTTGTTATTAATCAAACTACCAGAAATGATAACAGAATTTGCACTTGGATTCATAGAGTGGCAGAAGGGGAAGCCATCATCATAAATATATAATGGAATATCTAAACACATAGCAAATTATGTTTTTTCCCCAGATGAAGATTCTGATTCATATTTTCCACAGGACTCCTTTGGCAAAGAAGGTAAGTATTTGAACATTAAAATGAGTTATATAAGTGCTAAAGGTTGTATGAAAGATAAAGTTACATGATGTGCTAAATGAATCTTACTCCAGTTGAAAAGCCCATTATATACCCAGAATACAACAAACCTTCATGTTCTGGAATATTGGTGCCTTTGTTCTCCTACAAACACATCTGACTTTGTCCCTTTGCAATAACAGCACAAACTTCAGTGCCCCGTTCCAAGAGCGAGAATGATACCATCAGCACAGACAAAATAATGAAGAGATCAGCCACCTTGCCGCTGCCCACTCGTTCTTCATCTCTTAAATCGAACTCTGAAAGGTAATCACAGATGAGAACAGTTGAAGGAGTAGCTCAGGGCGATGCAACTAGCAGTAAACTAACCAACAAAAAAGCCAGGTAGTTAAGGTGCTGCCCTAGAAACTAGGAAACAATGATTTCTAGTCCTGTCTTGGACGTGAAAGCCGGCTGGTTGACTTTGGCTAGTCACTCCCTCTCAGCTCAACCTACCTCACAGGGCTATTGTTGTGGGGAAAATAGGAAGAAAGATGTTCACTGCCTTGAGTTACTTATAAAGTAATAGGAGGAGAATTAAAAAATAAAATGAAAAATAATAAACTAAATTGAAAACTAGGATTTCTATATCATTCACAAAGTAATCTTTAGTAAGCACATAAATTTTAGATAGAATTTGTATCCAAGTAAGCATATTTTGGGTTCATCTTGTGTTCTATGGCAAAGAGATTTCTTACAATTTTATATATTGTCATCTTATCTCATCCCCAATTACTGATGTAGCCAAGAACAATCTTTGAATGTTCCATCATGCAAAAAATGTCATCCTTCTCTTGACCCAAGATTTCTCATGTAGAAAATCTAAGCTGCCTCAGGGATGAGCCTAGGAATGATGCAATGAAGGATAGCAATCTGCTCGGCTCCTTTTTAAATAAATGGTGTCTCTAAGGTCATTTAGCTAAAAATTAGAAATTGGCTCAACTGAGGTTCCAAACTTTGCCAATTACTTGTGTGTGTGTGTGTGTTTCCAGGGAATAGCAGGAGCATTTATTTGAACAGGGACTCATTTGCTTTTTACAGTTAAAAAGAAGAACAAACCTATAGTACAAATAATAGACCTACTAAGCCCTACAATGTTTCTCAGCAGAAGGCATATATATGAAGCAAGATTTGTTAGAGAGTGGAAACGAGAAGGGAAAAGAAATTACAAATTAAAGACATTGATAATATTTTGGTTTGTGGTTTTGTAGCATTTATAATAAACAGAATGATGGTTTGGAGAATTAATGAAAAAAATCATTCTGTAAACAAATTAAATTGGATGAAGCTTTCTTTTTCTTTTCAGTTTCTAAAGAAAATGTTGATTGCTGTGATCTGAACAGTTGCACTTTCTTTTTCTTTTTTCTTTTAAAGAAATGATTGGGAGCCTCCAGACAAAAAAATAGACTCGAGGAAGCACTGGGCTGGACCTAAAAGCATTTATGAATATCGTCCAGGGATGACCTCAGTTCTGGATAATGAAACATTGGTAATGGAATTTGATTTTACTTTTATTTGCATATTTTCCATTGTGCTCTGTGGATTTGGTTCCTGCCTGAAATAGTATCTCCTGAAACCCTTCAGAGAAACTGGCCAAGAGATCATGGTTTTAGAGTAGAGAGGCCTAATTTGAGGAATTGTGTGAGGTTCCCCCCTTGGGAACAACCTGAGAAGCCATGTTCCTATGTGGAGATAGCAGATTGAGGGGCAATGCTTGATAAGCCTTCATGGGACTGATTGTCTTCCACTGCATTCTGAATGAGTAGTAAGATAGCCCTGCTGCACTCCATCCCTTATTGAGTCACTACTCCATCACAACTAGCAGGAGCAGGAAGGAAGAAGAGGGAGAGGCAGCTTGCACACTGGCAGGCAGGCACCAGCCCTCAACCAGTCCCTCTCCTATTGGGGGAAAGACTAGTGCTCCTTGTGCTACAGGTAAATTACCTGTAAATATTATTACCATTCAGATAATGAAAATACTGCTGTTTCTCCATTTCCTTGTGAATAAAGGAAGACTTTCTCTCTTTTGTGCCAACTTTTTTGCTGCAGGACCCCAGTCCACAAATAAATCAACTATCCAGTTTTTCCTAAATGGATGGAAGGGAAAGGATGATTGTTTTTTTCTTTTTCCTTTGGCTACAGCAGCCAAACTACTGGGAATAAAACATTATTTTCTCCCTCATTTTTCCTCTTCATATAAAATGGAGGAATGTTTTTTCTCTTTTTCTCTTACTATTTTACAAGAGACATTACAAAATATGCACCTCTTGAAAAGATCAATACGGGTTCTATTTCCTAGAGCTCTCTGTACATACAGCAAGATATAAGAGAAGGAGGAGTCAACTCAGGTTGTTAGATGGGCTGTTAATAAGCCAGTCCAAAATCTGTGAACACTGGTAGATTAATAAATAAAATATATCCTTAAGCCTTGTATGATGTTTCTACATGCCACAGTTTCTAAACGTGAGCTACTTTTAAAGAACAAGATCATTCAGAAATTTGTGCAATCAATAAACAAATCTCAGATTCAAATTGTATAAAAAAGCTCTACCAGAAAGTTGGTGGTTTTAAAAAATTCTATAAAAAACCTCGGCTTTATTTTAAAACCTGAGTAACAAATCTGTGATTTACATTATTCCCCCTGCAATGTGCCCACTAGACTAGTTTCCTTAGTTGACTGTAATTTCGTGACTAGGGAATTTTTTAAAAATTGAATGGTTTGGAAGAGTTAAATTAGATGCAGTCATTGAATATATATATCTCACTATAATGCAGTGACAATGACAGAGTTGTCAGGAACAAATTTGCCACGTATCTTTCCCTCTCTGTTTTTATTGGCTAACCTTAATACATTGAGGGAATGCTATGGACATAATGACACTGATTTCAGTTAAGCATTTGACAAAGTTTCCTGTTGAATCTGAACTAACAAGCTAGTTAAATGTGACAATACCATGACAATTTTGAATCCAGACTTCCTTAAAAAATGTTTCTTATTAAAGTGGAGGAGGTTGTCACATGTGGATACCCAAGCCTTTAAATCTTGGGTGACTATATTCAATATGTATTTTACCTGAATAACAACATAGAGAGAATGCTTAACAAATTTCCAGGTAGAACAAATTTGAACAGAACTGCTAGAAGACACAAATAACACTCAAAATGATCTTTTGAATTGTTTCTTAGGAATTTAAATATAACAGAATTAAATTTAGCAAACAAATGTGAAGTATTTTTCTAAGGAAAAAAACTGTAAGAAAATATCCAGGAGTAGAATTAGGTGTTGCTAGCTTGGTAGTAGTACTTGTGAAGAGCATCTTGGAATTGTAATTGATAATCAGATTAATATGAGTGTGATATGGAAACAAAAGACATTTGCAAACCTGGGACTGTATTAGCTCCACTCTACATATTCTGGGTTGATTACACTGTATCTTATATACCAGGGCTGTGTCTTAAGAACTGTTGCACATATTCTTTATTTCCTGTACAGTGATTCTAAGAACTGCATGTCATTAATTTTATATTTTTTCCTTAAGATGGAATACAATAACAAAATATGACTCCTTCTTAACTGTCATTGTTCCTGGTATATTCAGTTCTTAGATATACCATTCTTAATTGTTATTTGAATTCTTAACCCATAAGCATGCATGAAATGTTGGCAATTTCTTAGAGTAGAAACTTTCCACTCTCTTTTTTTAAGAAAATTATCTGTTTCCCTTACAACTTCACCATTAACACACCTGCTGTCTAAATGTACCCTCTTTAGTGTGGAGCAAGATTTCCCAACCTTGGAACTTGGAGTCCAAGTCCCTGAATTCCTTTGCCAGCTGTATGGTGTAGAGCAGAGGTGGGGAATTATGGCCCTTTTATGACTTGTGAAATTCAACTCCCAGAATTCATGAGCCAGCATGGTCATAAAAGTCATAAAAGGACCATAGATCCCCACCCCTGATGTAGAGTTTTACCTTTTCATGTGCTATTTTTGAGACAGGCCTTCTCACTTACCCTATGTGCTGTTAAAGATGCCATGCTCTATATAAATAAAGTAATATATTGCAGTGGGAGTGGACTAAAAAATGAATCATGTTCAAAGAATATTATGCAGCAGCTGAGGAAATAGAAATCTTAACTATTTCAGGTAAAGTGCTTTGGAGATTAGAGATGGAATTTTAGATTTTGTTCACGTGTTGTATTAATAGAGGGACATGTTGATTCCTCCACTCTTATTACTGTTGACAATTCATAATTTCTAGCCATTCCCCCATGGATTTTTTTTTTGCTTAGCTAGTGAAGTTGTACTACTAGAATTCTGGAGGAAGTGATTATTTAACTTGAAAAGTACATTGAAGTTAGAAATAATGAATGGAAACTAATCAAGGAGAGAACCAGCCTAGAACTAAGGAGAAATTTGCTGATAGTTAGAACAATTAATAGGTGGAACAATTTGCCCCCAGAAGTTGAGAGAGCTCCATCACTGGAGGTTTTTAAGAAATGATTGGACAACCATTTGTCTGAAATGATATAGGGCTTCCTGTCTGAGCAAGGGGTTGGACTAGAAGACCTCCAAGGTCCCTTCCAACTCTGTTATTCTGATATCTCTTACTTCTTTATTGCTTTTCCTGCTTTAGAAAAATAGCACAAATATAATATGGGGAGAGGGTTTTTTTGTTAGGAAATACTTTTCTTTAATGACAACAATGCACTCCCATTTTTTGTTTATTTGGAAATGAGTGTAACTAAACTTATTCCCAGTGAAGTACGAATAAGATTGCAAATTGTTATTAAAATTATGGATGTGACCTTGCAGTTTGATAACTAGGAAATATTGGGAAAAAAATACAGAATGTGGCATCTTTAACAGTCTTCCTATGCATTCGTTGCATAATATTGTCCTTCTCTTTCTTCCATTCTTATATTACCAACTCTTTAGCCTCGGGATATAAGCCCAGAAGAGATAGATTTAAAGAATGAGCCTTGGTATAAATTCTTTTCGGAATTGGAATTTGGGAAACCGGTAAGTTGATAGTCCCAAGCATTAATAAATAAGATTTTGTTATGGATCACTGTCTTTTCCATCTTCACCATATGCATAATGGAACAAAAATTAACTCGTCCTGGTTTAGCCAATTTAATTATACTGTAAAAAGAGTTACTATTTTATAAGCTATAGTGTATGTTATTTATCTTTTGGGAAAATCATGCAGGCCAGATTTTGAAAATCAAACTAAAAGAATATCAGCAAATTTGTAACTATAAGATACTATGGATGTTTTCTACAGGTCTTCTAGAATTACAATTCAAGCCGTAATTTGCTTCTACAACCATGAGGAGTAAATTCATTTACCTTGTTTTTCCTACTCATATGCTTTTGCTTTTGCTAACAAGTAGGAAGGGAGAATATCAGAAAGTATTCTCATTTTGAAGTTCTCATTTTTCTCTTGTATTGAATGAAATTGTTGGTTATAGAGGGCCTTATACTATATGAGAGGACTGCATGGATTTTATGTGGGATCTATATTTCAAAGGAAAATGTACCAATTAAAGGTTTCTTCCAAAAGGCAGTTCAATAGTTGAAAAAATTATTTGGTGAAATGTAGTTGTTGACTTACTGCCTTTCTTTTCTGAAGCTGAAGTCATCCAGTGCAGTCTGGGCTTAATGCTTCCTTTATCTAATATCTTATTTAGTTTTACAAAGTGGCAATTTTTTTGTCAAAAGAACAGCACAAGAAAATGTACACAGTGTTCTGTATAAATCAGACTGGGAGGCTTAGTTAGTTTGTATTGTTTCCTTGACCAAATAGAGGCATTTGGTTCCTTTACTTGCTGTTCGCTTTTATTTGTGGAATTGGTATTGGGCAATGCATGGATACGATTTTCAAGTAAGGCAAGGGTTTGTTATTTTACCCTTCTTAATTGACATGTATTTTTATGAACTGGTTTGAGCAATAATGTGGAGGAGGATCAGATATCCATTGAAGGTGAGGCTCTTCCCAAGAAGGCTTATCCCCAGGGCTCTCTTGATGACATTCCCTCAAAGAAGAGACTTTTAGCAAGTGTTCTCTGGATATCCTACTGGCTTATTTTTAAGTAAATGTAAATAAAATGAAACCAGATTTGGAATTTGTTTTATCCAGAATCCACTTGTTACTTTTGAAAAGTGGTGAAATTGAATTTGCAATCAGGGAAAAAGTCCATCACTGATATAAGAGGAAAATTATGTCAGGTTACTGACTATGAGGAATGCAAGACAAAAGGCTTGAAAATGAACCGCTGAACCAAATTATAGCTAACATTCCTTAAAACACTCCATTCCCCCAGCCATGGCACATGGCATCAGTATTGCTTTTTGAAAAGGATAATAGTCAAATTGACTTCAAGAGCCACAAGTAGGTAGCTTTTTGAACAACAGAAAGCTAGAATTTAGCAAACAAAGAACATTTAAACAGCAGAAAGATGGAAGTTGAACCAAATATTGAAAAGCTCGGTTTGACAAGTGCTAATCCAGTATTCATTAGAGTTGTGGACAACAAGGAAACCAGTAACTTTACTGCCCTTTCATCTATTATTTTGTTTAAAGTCAGAACCATTGCAAAACCAAAAAAGCTTCACTTGCTTTCGCAGATTTTACTTCTTCATAAGAATAATAGAATCTCAGAGTCATATAATTGGAGAGGACCCCTTGGTCCAATCTACTGTAGCAATTGAAAGTAGAGCATCCCAAGCAAATACCAGTACATATCCAGCCATTACTGCAACAAAACCCAGCAAATGAAAGTTCAGGTAACTCGATCCCATTGAACTACCCTTGCAGAAGCATTTTCTGCTATTCAACTTCCACAGTCTGCACTCTAAGATTAAAAATGTACTGGATTTTTCTATGTGACATTATTTTAGGTATTTGAAGAATGCTGTCATATCTACAGTTTCGACTCCTCTAAACATACCCAGTTCTCATAGTTCATCTTGCACAATTGAGTTTTCTATTCTTTGATCACCTTTATTATCTTTGGTTGCATCTCCAAATTCTTTTTAAAATGTGAGGCCCGGCAGTAGACACAGCATTCAAAATGGGTTCTGACAGATGTAGAACACAACGTTTTTTCCACTTTAAGGCTTAAGGACAGTAAAGGCCAGGAAAGAGTAAGGTTGAGAATCACCCCAGCATCAAAAAATCCAAGTAAACTTTGCAGGAGGTAAGCAGTACACAGAGTACAGGCAGGAAAACGCAAGGAGATGGGAGTCCAAGGTGCATGACAAGGCTGGAGTTGAGTTGAGGCTTGAAATATTTTTGTAGCAGTAAAATGCTCATTAGTGAATGCCTTATATATACAGTAGTATGAAGAGGCATATCTTAGTCCCAGCTGTGAGTCTTAATGCAGATAAGTCCACACATAACCACCTCCCCACCAGCCCTCTCAGTCCATGTGTTGCTGTACAAAAATATCACCCATATTACTGCGTCTCTGAAAGATACCTGCCAAGTCTCAGTTTCTCTTTATCATTTCAAGCACTTTGGTATAAACAGTAGTTTTCTTCACTTTATGTAAAATTATGTACTGCTGTGCATAATCCTATATGTACTGCTGTGCATAATCCTGCAGGATCCTATCGTTCAAGAAACAAAGTAATAGTATTTGGATATTTTAACTGGCTGTAACTGAATTAGTCTACATAAGAACATCTGTAGTTTAAGAAAAACAAATTATAAGAAGAAATGGTCCCCTGTGTAAGACCCTTTCTTAACCTCCTAGAAGAAACTGGGTAGAAATATAACATTATATTTCATAAACAATTTGTAAAAATTCTTGACACTGTATATTCCACCAGGAAAATCTGAGGGCAGGTTGAAGGTGCAGAACTCTAGATTGAGACTGTTGGAAATTCTATTATTTTAATGAGTTTAAATGTCTTAAGTCTGAATGAACTTCATCAAGAAACAATGAAGGAGCCTGTTGATTTTACCCTTTCAAACTCTGGAGAACTTGGTAAAGTGCCAAATGCCTGAAGGATGACACATATTATCCCTGTCTTCTGAAGAGGCAAAGGACAACCCAGGGAACTGCCAACCACTGAATTTGAAAAACTTATTTTCATCTGATTGTATTTGAGTTTTTAATATACATTAAAGTGACCCATAGTGACTGTTGCCAGATGGGCAACCATATAAATTGCTGAAAGAAAAGTAAATAAACAAATTGGGGAACAAAAAACTTCAAACATTCATAATTGTTAATTATGTCCAAAAGAATATTTGTGTACACCAATGTAGACTGTGGGAAAAGCTTTACTAATGTAATTAAGAAATAGAAAATAGATTTGAATAAAACTATCCAATGTATAGTTTTTCAAAGCTCTTTGCTGTTGGGTTGATTCCTCATCCAAAGTAATTTCATATAAATGTGATTGATCCAAGAAAGATGTACTTTGGTTTTTGAATATTTTCAACAATAAAGTTGATAATTAATCTATTGCACAAAGTTATGCCAACAGTAAAATTCATAACTTAAAACTGTTGAGGCAAAATGAATAATTGAATGCGAACTGGAAATAGTAAAATCTATCAATGTTTATATTTACTTTCATGGACAACTACTACATATTATGTAATTTTAGAAAATGTGTGTGGGAAACCAATTCGGTGTAGGCGATAAGGCACCAGGCTAGAAGCTGGGGGATCATGAGTTCTAGTCCCACCTTATATACAAAGTCAGCTGGATGACATTGGGCTGGTCACTTTCTCTCAGCCCTAGGAAGGAGGTAATGGCAAACCACTTCTGCAAAACCTTGTCAAGAAAACTGCAGGGACTTGTCCAGGTGATTGTCCAAGAGTCAATACTGACTTGAAGGCACACATATAGATCCAAAGGAAAAAAAAGTCCAAGTGAGATGATCTTTTGGGTTGATTTTTCATGGCTTTCATGAATTTTTTGCCCATTTATAATTCCCTAATCCTTTTCCCAGAATGTTTTCTATGCTCAAGAAAAATTCTAAAATATCATTATAATTTGATGTGAGTTTTCAGAGATACTTACTTTCCTATCACTCGTGTACCCCCCCAACACTAACCAATCTGTATATCACTGCCATGCGCTCCAAACCCCCATGTCATCCCTCCGTACAGCTCCTCCTTCCCCACCTGGCAGAAGCCCCTTACCTGT
>JANHFL010007436.1:305547-317508 GCA_032468155.1 Oxyrhabdium leporinum
TTTAATAAATTCTTACTTGGATATAATCTTGTCTGAGTGCTGAATGGACTATTGGAACTTAGATGGAACCCTGACAGTGGATTTCCTGTAGACCAGGGATATCAAACTTGATTTCATTGAGGGCCGCATCAGGGTTGTGTTTGACCTCAGTGGGGCCGGTGTGAGTGTGGCCAGGGTAGGCGTGGCCAGCTCAACATCACTTGTGTCAGGGGTGCCTGTGGTTGCCTGAGCGCTCTGCCAGAGAAAACGGGCTCCCGAGCTCTGTTTTTGGCTGTGATGGTCTCTTGCAAACCTCTGCGGTGAAAATGGAGCCCTCCCGAGCTCTGTTTTCATTGGCAAAGGCACCACGGACTGGTCCTTCACTGTTTCCAAGGCAGCCCCACGAACCAGATCTAAGTATCCCGTGGGCCGGATCTGGCCCCAGGTCTTGAGTTTGACACCCCTGCTGTAGACTCTAGCTATACCATTTCCTCACTTTTCAAGGGTAGGAGATCTAGTTTTCTCTCTAGAAATAGTTTTTCTTATTAATGTGAATAAGCTGTCACAAAGAGGTATAAATCAGTGGTTCTCAACCTTTTCTTGACTACGAACCCCTTTTAAATACCTTTTGTGGCCACAGGCCATGGCAAGATTTAAAGGACATCAAATATTTATTTCAATTTTTTTACAAATTTCCTTCAAGTTTGGAGAGAAGGGGAAATAAGTTAATCTGTTAATGCACATACACTTTATTATAATATCTTTATTGCAATGATTCCATATAAATTTAAAAAATAGTATCAAGATTCTTTTAGCTCAAATGGCCTATTTTACGTATTTTGATGTGCTAATTCTGAATTTGATGTCAATTTTTACACTAACATTTGATGAAAAGTTTTCACAGTTCTGCTCACCCTCCCTCCTTGTTTGTCTGTGTTCAGTCACCATATATTCTTGTTTATGGGTCCAGGGCCACCAATTGGAGGAACAGATTTCATCCCTGTTGTGGCCCCAAGGAGGACCATTGGGTTAAGAAAATGTCTTAAGAGAAAAACCACCTAATTAAAGTGGGTCTCACCAACCATGGTAGCCCGAAACTACAAGCACATGGAACTATTAATATGACATACACATACAAAAGTCACATGAAAAGGAAAGCTAGAAAATGATATGAATATAATCATTTTTTCCAAGTTGTTGGGGAAAAAGGGAGAATATTATGTTCGTATAATTGCAACTAATGAGAATGCTGGTGCTGCATTGACCTCACAAGCCTTGTTATATCTGGTTTAATAGAAGAAACTTATATTCGGAGTTCTACGTTTTTCAACTGCTTTCTATGCTTATTCTTAAGATAAACGAGAGTAGAGAATGATTTTTTGCACATGTACATCATTATGAAAGGCATCAATACCCTCTTGGATAGTTCCAGAAAAATCTGCTTGTGGATGAGCCCATATTTAAGTGGGTGAAGATATCTGAGAGATATTATCAGGGTTCCAAGAAATAACCCCATTTCAAAACAGAACTCCGAGGCAGATTCTCAAAGAACAGTTGTTTTTTTTATTTTGGAGACATCATCTTGGCATCAGTTGGTAGAAAGCCAACTATTCCTGGGCTTTCCTGGGCTTTCCACCTAAATAAAACCAAAAGTTTCACTTTCCTCCAAAATAATAAATCACATGGCCCAATCCGGGTGCTGGTTGGTTGCCTGGCAACTCCTTCCTCCACCTCCAGCCAGCTGGCCATTAGGATGTCCTTTATCCAGGAATGAACCAGTTTGTTTTAGTTACAACCCCCCCTTTCAGCTCTCAGTTCTGTCAAGCTGGAAGCCACGCGAAAGAAACTCTAGAGAAAACTAGAGAAGAGGGAAAACGAAAAAAGACACCCCCCACACCCCCCACACAGCTAGATCAGCTTTGGGATTGACAGATGTTCCAGTTTGACTAATCAGGAAAAACCTGTCAAATGACTGCTGGGGTGAAACTTCTTCCCCATTAGGAATAATCTTATCTCTCAGTTCTCAAAAGCGAGACAAAACTTTACTTTGTGATTGCTAACAAATATCATAGTGTAGCAGAAGTTGCTGGTGTTCACTGTCCATATCCTCACAAAGCTGTTCAAGTAGTCTTGAATTCAGCGATCTGCTTTTTCTTTTTAATATAAAATTGATAATTTTGACTGATTCGTTAAAAGCCTGCTTTAGTTTTTTTGGTATCTTTTTAACAACTATGGCTTCTCTATGTTTGCAACAATAATACCAAGTCACTGATGGCATGATTTCCTTAATACGTGTTATAAGCCCAGTAAGCTTTCTCGACATTGCTCGTGCACTATCTGTGTTAATTCCATTGCTTTCAACCAGTCCATGTCATGAGCTATTATTAACTTGTTTAAGTTGTTGAATATTTCCTCAACAAAGAAAATTAACGAGATGAAAAATATGTCCTGAAAAACATTTCTCTCATGCTGATACCTAGCATAACACAGTAAGGTCACTTTGTTTGTTATGTCCGTGTTTATGTCCAGTTGCAGTGCAAAGTAGTGGAATAGGCAAATTCTTTCTAATAATTGTTCCTTAATATTGGTTGACAAACTATGGATTTGCCTCTTAACTGTGTCATTTGACAAAGGTATTATGGAAAGTTCCTTGGCAGCTTGCTTGCTGATAAGCGCGGAAATCATGATTTTTGCAGCAGGTAATGTAAGTTCTTCAGTTATAGTGTGTGACTTTCTTAGTTTTGCTATTAATTGAGAAACTTCAAATGAAGTCCTCACTGCATTTTCTTTGTTACAACCAGTTGCAATCTTTTCTTTATCATTTTGCTATTTTCCCAAAGCGCATATTCCCTGCTTTTGAAAAAAAAATGATGTTCTTTGTGGCATCTGCCTTGTGTTTTGTATCTAGATGGCTTCACAATTTTGATGGTTTTATAGCCTGGTTGGACAGAGGAATGGGAGGAGACGATGCTGTTAGCTTGGGGCAGCCAACAGGGGGAAGCCTTCATGCCACCGCCAACTCGGTGCTGCCATTTCTTTACAGGACATCACAATACCAGAAAGTCTCTGCGGGGATAACTCTCTGTGGGTGCCAAATAGAGAACCGAATGAGCGAGCGGGTGAGCGGGCTGTCAGAGGGTGGTGGCAGCGGTGATGGGTGGGAGGGCCAGCGAGTGGCCTATCAGAGGGCAGCGGCAGTAGGTTGGCTTGGTCCTGAACTCCGAACTGGCAGTTCGGCTGCAGCGGGGGCTGAGGTGGAGGGCAGGGAGGCAGTGACAGTCAGGGGCTTCCTATTTGGACACCCCCTGCTGTTGCCTCCGAGCCTTGGGCTGCGCCTCTACAATGGTTTTTTTTTAAGCCCCGTGGCTCTGCCAGTTTTTTTCCTAAAGTGCCGAGGAGCTCTGCAAGGTGTTTTTTTTTAAAGTCACAGGGCTTTAAAAAACCTTGTAGAGCAGGGGTGTCAAACTCCCGGCCTCTGTCCCCAAGTTTAATGCAAGGAAAAAAAGTCCCAATACATCATGTGACACCACCGTGACAACGTGAGTTTGACATCCCTGTTGTAGAGGCTCAGCACTTTAGAAAAAAACCTGGCAGAGCCCTGTGGCTTAAAAAAAAATCTTGTAGAGGGTTTTTTTTTTGGGGGGTGGGGGGAGGCCACAAAGTTGTAGGCACTTTAGGATAAAAAAAACCTTGCAGCACTTTGTAGAGCGGTGCAGCAAGTCCTGCGAACCAACCTACTGCCGTCCTCTGACAGCCCACTCTCTTGCCCTTCCACCTGGCTCTCCATCCAGCACCCAGTATTGGTGCCCTCTGACAGCCAGTTCACCCACTTGCTCATCTGGCTCTCCGTTTGGTGCCTGCAGAGAGTTATCCCCGCAGTGACTTTCCGGTGTTAAGATGTCCTGCGAAGAAATGGTGGCACCGAGTTGGCAGAGGTGACTTGGTGGTGGTGAGAAGGCTGCCCCCTGCTGGCCACCCCGAGCTAGCGGCGTTGAGTCATCATAGACCTATTGGACAATACCTTGTAACACAACACGCATACTTGCTTGGCATAATGATCTGTATATGTGAAGCCTGTTGACAGATATTCCTTTCTATAACAGCAGTACTTTATAAAATGACTGGAAACCTCACTTAGCTTTGAACAGGATGCACCCTCATCAACATCAGTCCCTTTACATTTCAAATTCAGCCAGTGATCCATCCTGAGGCTAAGCCGAAGTGTGCTGTCATGAAATCCACTGCAGCTATATCGAGAAACCAGCTTCATGAACGATAACCAAATGGTTAGCAGAGCTTGAAGACAATTACAAAATGGGTCCAAATTCTTGCTCACAGTGACAGTGCTGCCCCCTGGTCTCTAGTCTGTGTGATAGCAAGAAATGTCACGTGCTTTCTCTTTGCCATTCAGCGTCATTCACTTGCACGTTCTCAGCATGTGCAGAAATACCAAATGCAGCTACTGTCATAGCTGATTTATACCTCTGATTGTTTTTATTTGGGGCAATAGGTTAAAAAAGCCAAGTTTTACAAAACAAGTATCAAAAACTAAGATTTTGTTCTATTTCCCATTCTGTCTTGCCTTCCTTGTTTGCCTTGTTTACCCATTTGTAAAAAATCAGAACATTTCTTCAAGCTTTCATAGACCTTCTGTGATCACATTGTGGTCCCCAGGGGTCCGCAGACCACAGATTGAGAACCACCAGTATAAACAATTTATTTCATTTATCTTTAGGGTTTTAGTAAAACATTCACAGGCAACAGAGTAAGCTTTTTGTGTACAGTATGGATTGTATGAATTTTCTAGATTATTAGCTGTTTCACAATCTGGCATAAGATCTGATAATAAAAAATAACTGACCTCTAGATAGAGGTTAATAATATATTGTCTTCTGCTTTAACATAAAGTCTCCTTTAATAACTGCTTTTTTGTCTGGATTCTTGCAGAATGCAGCAAGCTTCCCACCACTGGAAACCCTTTCAGAGCATTTGTCCCCGTAAGTTTTGAAATATTTCTTTGATGCTTCAGTTCGTGTTTTGGAGTGCTGGAAATACATCTCTAGGTCTTACAGGGTTGTTAAAGGTATTTTAGGATAGGAATTGCATGGGTCCTTTCCTTAAATTTGTGGGATGCAATGGATGTTGTTCATCCACGTGGCTTAAAGTTTAATATGAACAAAAGGCCATTGAAGTATTAATTGAAAAATTTAGAATAACAGGTTTAGGGTTGTCATTAAAAAAAAAAAGAAATTACTCCTTTGGACTCAGCCAAGCAACACTGCTCAGATAAGCAATGCCTGTTTAGCCTTGAAAGGGACAAGGAAATGAGAAAGAAACTTAAGATTGACCTGCCTTGATTCTCTTGAGTATAAGGTGGGGGTAAGGGAATTCTTCCAGGCTTTGAAGATTTTGTTGTTATGCCCTATGAAGTAGTGTTTCAGTGGTCCTTGTGTCTTTTTCCTGACCTGGCCTACCTTAAAGGACTGACATCAGTTTCAATGCTCACGTTTTACTCTGAAGTGTACCCCACCCTACAGATTATATTGACCTTTCTGTATTAATACATCTAGGTCTTCCTATCTGTTCTCCATGCACTTGTAGAGGTTATATACTTTGACTTCTTCCTATTCCCTTCATATGCAATGTATTATTTCCTGCTCTGGTCTGTGTACTTGATATTGTAGTATTTTTTAAAATAATTTTTATTAAAGATGTTTTCAACAGAATAAAAACAATACAGATTTTGAATTGAAAAGAAAAAGAACAGGGAAAAGTAATAAAAAAGTGAAAAAGAAATACAGAAATAGAAATAAAAAAGTAATGTGACTTCCAGTCAGCAGCAGTTATAGCTACATTCACATTATATTCTCTCTTTCTAAGGTTATACCATCATTTTCTTCTTTCACCTTCTATCCTTTCTAATCATCAAATCCATAAATCACCAGTACCTTCTTTTGTTTTCAGTGTAAAATCCTTAAGTGGTTTCCAGTCACTAATAAATATAGTCATAGAACATTAGAAAAGACCTTGGAGGTCTTCTAGTCCAGCCTCCTGCTTGAGCAGGCAACCCTACAGACCCAGGTCAAGTGGCTGTCCAGTCTGTTCTTGAAACCTCCATTGATGGAGCACCACAGCTTCAGGAGGTAAGCTGTTCAACTGATTGTTTTCACGGTCAGGAAATTTCTCCTTAGTTCTAGTCTGGATTTCTCTTTAATGATCTTCCACCCATTATTTCTTGTCCTGCCCTGAGTTGGTTTGGTCTACCCTCTCTTCTCTGCGGTAGTCCTTCCAGTCCCTGGAAGACTGCTATCTCCTTGCCCTCCTCTTTGTTAGACTAGACATACCAAGTTCCCTCAATTGTTCATCAGGCTAAATCATATGATGGATGGTTAAGGGAACTAGGTATGTTTAGCCTAATGAAGAGAAAGCAGAAATTCATCAGAGGGATATCCAACATGGAAATGAATTTCTGCTACCAAGAACAATCAGTGGAACAGCTTGCCTCACGGAGTTTTGGGTGCTCCCATCACCATGGTTAGGGGGTTGGATTAAAAGACCTCCATAAATTTATGAAACATTGTGGTGAATACTTGAACTAAACTTAAGTTAAAGAAAAGGTCCCTTCCAGCCCTATGATTCTATCATTCAGAAGGATCTTAAATGTATCTTGTTGAGATGCTACTTCTACAGACTTATTTGTCTCCCAGCGCCTTTGTTTCTCTGAATCAGCATTCCTTGTGTCTGTTTTATGCTGACCTAGCATTTTGTTTCCTTTGAAAAAGCATAGGGGCTAATTAGACTTGTTGGACACAGTTCAAATACTCAGTGGAAAGAGGCAAAAATAAATCTTTTGTATTGGTAAATCAAGATCAGTGAATTCCAGTAAAGGAAAAGTGTAGGAAGAGGGAGTCAACCTACCGTATTTTTCAGAGTATAAGATGCACCAAAGTATAAGACGCACCTAGCTTTTGAGGGGGGAAACAAGAAAAAAAATCTGCCTCTGCCTCCCAGCAATTTGCCACTTTGCAGCAAACAGCAGACAGCCTGGTCAGCTTCAGCACAGCCTGATTAGCACAAGCAGCTGATTGTCAGTTGGCTCGGCCTCCCAACGATCAGCTGTTTCAGGCTGCAGGGATTGCTATCACCTATTGCCGCCTCTGCGTGCCCCATTTTTGGCCTCCGCATCCTGTTTTCACCCTCCACGCGCCCTGTTTTTGGCCTCTGCATGCCCCATTTTCCGCCCGTTCTGATCCTCATCGCCCGGAATGAGCTGAAAATGGGGCATGCGGAGGCCAAAAATGGGATGCAAAGGCCAAAAATGGGGCGCGCAGAGGCTGAAAATGGGGCATGCAGAGGCCAAAAATGGGGCATGCAGAGGTGACAATAGGCAATGGCAATCCCTGCAGCCTAAAACAGCTGATCGTCGGAGGCCGATCCAACTGACAGTCAGCTGCTTGTGCTAATCAGGCTGTGCTGAAACTGACCAGGCCGTTTGCTGTTTGCTGCAAGGAGTCAAATTATTGGGAGGCAGAGGTCGGTGGGTGGGGGCCAGCGGATGGGCAGGGCTTCGGCAACATTCGCTGTATTAAATGCACAGACATTTTCACCCCCTTTTGGGGGGAGAAAAGTGCATCTTATACACAGAAAAATACCGTAAGTCAGAGAAATTTCCTGTCCCAAAGTATACTTCACTCATTGCAGGTTCTGAAAATATCTGACATCAGAAGATTAATATTAAATTTTATCAAAAAATAATTCAATCTAACAAAATAGTTAATTTTTATTTTCATATTTTAAATGGCAAAACGTGGGTATTATAATATTGGAATTTAGTGAGGGTGAGGGTTGAACTTTTTAAAAGCATTTCATTTGATGAAGTTAAGCCTTATTCCACTCATTTTGTTTTCTTGTGGTAAGTCAAATCATATGCCTCATAAAAGGCTTGTCACAGAGTGCATATTTTTGTGCAATTCCTGAAATTAATCTGAAGTATTTGGTGCCTTTAGCAGTTCTCTTGGGGTACCAGAATATCGACAGCATGTGTCTAGATGTTTTGTTTAATAATTTGCTGTTAGTTGCTGAGAAAATATGTCTTCCCTATTACATACCAGCTACCATCCTGTAAAAGGAGAGTTGGAAACAGAATTTGTACATTCCATTGGGCTGGGAAATGAAAGACAGATTTATAAAAGTGTTTTGGAAGGAGGAGATATCCCATTACAAGGGTTGAGTGGCTTGAAGCGTCCATCCAGTTCAGCATCCACAAAAGGTAAAGTGAACATTGTTGTGATCAAACTATAAAGAATAAATATATAATATGGTATTGCAGTTATACCAAGTTTCCACATGTCATAATTCAAAGAAAAGACTGAATGTTTTTGTATCTAAGAGCAGCTTGCATAAAAGAAGGGTGGTGAAATCACAGACTTTGGCTCATTATCGTATGAACTCTTAATCATGATCACATTGTCATTAACTTAGAATGTGTTAGCTAAATTATTTCTCCTCCTTGGTTTGGTGTCACAGCATTTATCTTTGTGAGACTTCTGTGATTGGAAATATAGCAATCAAAAATTCAGTTTCTTCCTTCAGAAGGACCAGAAGCAATAGAACTGGAAGAAGAATTGCATTCTGTGTTTTAAAAAATAGCCTCTGTTCAGAAATCCAAGTGTATGAAGTTAAATCTCCATGTCCAGAATAATTCAGAGTATTGAAAGAACATCTTGGTGATTTGTCAAACCTTTATAAAGTTTATCAAATACATTCACAAGATTATATGAAGTGCTCGGTGACATTAGGACAGCTAATGTTACCTCCATTTTGAAGAGGAGGAAGAAGAGAATTTGGGAACTACAGACTGGGTACATTCTAGAGCAGATCCTAAAGTGACCGATCTGTAAGTACCCTGGAAACAATGTGAATATTACCAGATGTTGATAATTGGTTTGTCAAAACAATTTTTGCCAAAACAATTTTATTCATTTTTAAATGAATGATTTCCATGATATGTTTATGGGACAATTTGAGGCATTGAGGGGTTTGCTTCAGCAAACCATTTGAAAAATTCCCATGTCATTACTTGTTAACAAGCTACTTCATTCTGTCTTGGATGGTAAGACAATTAAATGGGTGCAGAGCTGGTACAGGGTTCTTATTCTGAGTTCTCATCCATCATTTCTCACCTAGTTCTAGAGAAGAAGCAAGTGGAACATCACAAAATTTGTCCCTGGCCTTTTGCTCTTCTGTATTTTATAAGTGAGTTGGATGAGAAGCTGTCAGGGACACTTGGCAGATTATAGATCACATAACTGAGTTAATGTCTTAGAAATCAAAATTCAAAACGAAGATTAAATTCATTATTCTTTGACTGAAAATAACATGAAACTTAAGAGTTTTTTATTACAGGAACAAATTGTGTTTTTTAAAAATTATATATGTATTCTATTGCCACCCATTTAATAGATTCTAAATGGTTTAGAGTTATAAAATGCTTGTTGAAATAGTAGTTGACTACCAATTAACTATTCATAAGGTCAGAATGCTCATAAAATTGGAGCAGTTTTAGTACACATTCCACAATGAAGTTTACAGAAAGAGATTTGCATCAGGTAAGAGGGAAATGTCTACACGGCTCACATCCCATTTACTATTCCACCTATTTTGTGCTCATGGTTCACTGATGCTAGTAATACTATTACTAAATTTGCAGATGATACAACAGTGGTAGGACTCATCACCGGGGTATGTGTGTGTGTGTGAGTCTGCCTATCGAGATGAGGTGGACCAGTTGCTTTCGTGGTGTAGAGACAATAACTTGGTCCTTAACACCAATAAGACCAAGGAGCTTATAGTGGACTATAGAAGGAATATATCAGACATCCAGCCCTTGCTTATCAATGGAGACTGAGTGGAACAAGTGGCCAATTTTAAGTTTCTGGGTGTTATCATAAAAGAGGACCTGACCTGGGACACTTGCATTTTAGCACTGTTCAAAAGGGCCCAGCAGAGATTATTGCGACTTCTCAGGAAACAACAACAACTGAATGAAAAACTGCTGGTGACCTTCTACCATAGAGCACCGTAGAGAGTATTTTAACTTACTGCACCTGTGTATGGTTTGCCAGTTGCACAGTGGGAGATAGGACAGCACTCCAGAGGGTTAACGTCATTGCCCAGAGAATCATTGGTTGCCCTCTCCCCTCTTTGAAAGAGCTTTATAGCTCCCGCTGCCTTAAGAAAGTTCAAAACATTCTTAAAGATCCATCTTATCCTGGGCACCCTTTTTTTGAACTATTACCATCTGGCAGACGGTACAGGATAATAACAACAAGGACAACAAATAGGCTGAAAAAACAGCTTCTATCCCAGAGCAGTAACTATATTGAACTCTACTATATATAGTATAAGTGCAATATTAATGCAATATCAGGGGTTTTCAATTCAATTGTATAGAATCTGACGGATGTGTGTTCGTGTTTTATTTTTATAGTCATAATGTACACTGAAGATGGCATTTAATTTTGTTGTACGGGGTGCAATAACAATGAAGTAAACTAAACTAAACTAAACTAATGGTTAGGATCATCCAATATAGATTAGAGACCTACACCAGATGTTGAAGCAGTTTTTTTTTAAAAATAAAAATCGGAAAATAAGTCATTATTGTTGATAACACCCAAGATAGTTCAGAAACCCAAATAATATCAAAAAGAAGTCAATATGTGTAAACCAGTGCCTTAGTGAGGTGTCATATACGTGGGCTGACTGTAAGATAATCAGACTTTGAGCTCAATTTGTTTGAGAAGGTAAGACATTGGTGTGAAATGTGGGAGTGATAATCCAGTACAATGGGCCAGGGCTGATAGGATTTCTATACAATATGTTTGGAGACCATTTGGGATTTGTCTGCATTTTGAATCTTTTTCACATTCTCATATCCATGCACAAATATTCTAATTGGGAGGATAAGACCAGAGAAGAAGATGGCAGAAATAGCCTCAAGATACATTCTCAAGAATTGGGGACTCTTCCTTCCATGACTTGTTTTTTATCTTTCTTGTAAGCCTGCAGAAAGGAAGTATTGGCGGTAGCTTCAGCCTTCAAGCTTCCCCAGTCTCTTGATTGCCTCTTTGGTTACATGCATTTAATTCTTTGAAACGCTGAGCCAACATTTGGCCAGAGTAAGTCAGGTACTTTTCCACCAACATAAGTGCCGTTCTCTCTGTCTCTGAAGCCACCATCAGCCTCTAATCTTAGGTGCCTCTCTTGGGTGTGTCCAAAATATTGCTGCTCTAATAGGCAGTTGGGTAGATTTTGCCCATTTAGGCAGAAACTATTGTGGACAAATCCGAAATAATCTTTACTGAATTTAATCTGATCTTGACTGTTACTTAGCCTATGTATAATAGTGGCTAAAATTGTGGAAACCTTTTGGGAAAAGTCTATTTTTGAGGTTGGATGGCTAATAACACCACTTTTTTTTGGAGCAGTACCATAAAATTATACATCAATGGAAAGATAATTTAATCAAGAATGTAATGCAATAACTTTTATGAAGGATTTGCTATTAGGATAGCAGTTATAAAGAAGAAAAGTGAAACACGTAGAAGAAACATAGAAAGAAAAGTAAAACACGTAGAAGAAACATAGAAAGAAAAGTGAAACACGTAGAAGAAACATAGAAAGAAAAGTGAAACACGTAGATAAAAAAAAAATTATCACCATAGAAAAAAGGAAATATACAAAAATTATCACCATGTCAGTTAATACTCAGTTGGGTAACCTTTAGCATGAATTATGGCCTTACAGCGTCTTCCCGTGGAGTGAACCAAGTCTTTTAGTTCTGCAGCTGTTATAATGTGAAATTGAATGATTGCTTCTATTAACTGGGTTTTATTTCTGGGTCGCTTCTGACTAACAAGTTTCTTTAGTCAGCTCCATAGATTTTCAATTGGGTTAAGGTCTGGGCTATTCCCAGGCCAT